>JBBYHK010000005.1:2160086-2177076 GCA_038382065.1 Adansonia grandidieri
ATACGATAGGTCTTGGAAAAAGGTAAGGTGCTTCCTCAATTATGTAGGGAAATATGTGGAAGTGGGACATTATTTTAGAATTTTAGTTTGAAATCTATAAAGCACAAAATCTGTCATATTGGTGGAACATCAACTAATATGGGTGACTAGATTAAAAAACAGGATAAACTTTAAAAAGCAGCAAATGATTCAAATAAAAATAGATTGGAACTTGGAAATATGTGCTGTGTTTCAGATAACATCATGATACACTTAAATATTTATTGAATCCACATGGAGACAGAAGAGGCTGCTCAGTAGTATTGTTTACTAAGATTTTAATTGTGAAAGATTGAATGTCAGTATTAGTCTTATTAAAGCAGAGGTTAGGAGGCTAAGTTGCAAGACTGAGGAAAGTGGAGACAAAATTCTATTGTTATAGAAAAATAGTTGAACAGTAATATCATTCTCTTCCTTTCTCTATATTGCTTTTCTTGCAGACTTAAAAAGTAAAGGTCAAAGTTTATTTTTGTTACTAGCTGGTAATAGCTCATGTTATACCTTTAGTTGCTCTAATTTCTTGGATTGAGAATGCTTGTGTGTTCTGTGATTAGGCATGCCTTATCTTGCATTTCTGAAGCTTGTTGAAGCCCTTGTTTTGTCACATATCTTATATCAACATTTTCTATGCAGGGGAGAACACATTGTTTAAATCCTTGTTCGGAGAGGCTGTATGATGCATCACTATTTCAGGGGAAGGTTTATTCTTCATCTCCATTTGCCCACTAAAACCAAATTGTATTATGGTGGTCTGTGCCCTTCAACTTGTTAGATATCAATGTTTAGAACTAAATATATGAATGCGCTTGATGCTGTTTGCTTCAGTAACTATGTCATATAGTAGATCTGAGCAATTTTGGAGGCTGCCTGTGATGCTTGCTGTACATAATACTGGAGCTTCTTTTTAAATGATGCTATTGCCTACCCTCTATTATGTTGGGATTTTGATAATGCTAATTTCTCCAGCCACCCCTTGATCTAACATCTAAACTTTTACAGGTTGCAAGTTTCCTTTTTAATGACCACAATTGCCCCCCACTTCAACTCATAAAATCCTTTTGTCAAAGTGCAGAGTCATGGTTGAAGGAGGATATCGAAAACATGGTGGTTGTTCATTGTAAAGCTGGTATGGGAAGGACAGGATTAATGATTTGCTGTCTTCTTGTGTCCCTTAAGTTGGGAGTTAATTATTTCCTCACTAGATCTGTGATTTTTGGCAAAAAAGTTGTTTCTGTTAGTGGTTACTTTTGTAATTCAAAATATGATTATATTATCACTTTGCTTTCTTCCGTTCTTTCCGACAGCTGAAGAGGTCATCAATTACTTCAACGAGAAAAGATGCATAGATGGGAAAGCTCTGGCTCTCCCAAGTCAGATTGTCAGTCATTACTTCTATGGAATATCTTAATCTTTTACTCGTCTGATTTTTTTTTTTGGCATCCGTCTCGTAGGTAATGTTTTTCCTGCATTGCTTAGCGATATGTCAAATACTTTGATTGTATTCCAACCGTTTTAATGGAGAAATTCAGCCTGGACGTAGGTATGTTTCATATCTGTTTCAATTGGGTTTCCTTTTACCCTCAACAATATACTGAAGTTATTGTTTTTCAGGTGCATGCTTAGGGGGTTCAGGCTTCACAGGTGTCCTTATTGGATTAGGCCCTCCATTACTATATCTAATCACAGTGGTATGCTTTGATGTTCATGTAATCCTTCACATTCACGGTATTGATCCTAGTGATATTATGCTGTGGGACATTAGCCCATCTCAATTAATATGCCTTCAAGTTCCAATTAGCACTTTAGTTAGGATTCCACCCCTTTCATTGTTGTTCGAGAACCTTCCTTCCACTGTTAGTCATTTCATATTGCACCTGCCTTATCTTCCTGAAGCAGTGGGCCAAATACATCCTGGTCCAATGTCAATGCCAACATATCCTTTTTTCCTTTTAGTGTTTCCCTGTGAAGTATATACAAGATGATTCATTGTTTCCATATCTTCTAAGTTCATTTCTGCAGATATGATAACAGCTAAAATTTTCTTGGCTCAGGAACTTTGTTCTCTACAAGAAAGCATCCAAAAACTAAGGATTTAATGGCTATTTTTATCTCTTAAAGTGATACAACTTTTTTTTATTGCTATAGTTTTTTCTGTTAATCTGTCAGTACTCTCTGCAAATGCTTTTCGATTGCGGCCAGAAGACTTCTGGATTAAGGCACCTAAGAAAGGGATAGTGGTTTTTGCTCTGCCCAGGGAGCCTGGTCTTACTGAATTGGCGGGTGACTTCAAACTCCATTTTCATGACCGCCAAGGAGACTTCTACTGGTTTGTAATATTTCTATTTTCTCTTGTTCTGTATCTTAATTAAAATGAAAGGTGGATTCGCTTTTGTTAGCAAAGTTTTATATCTTGTATCGAATCAATTTTCTATTTGCCCAATTTACTCTTAAATGCATTCATTAGCAATAGCAAGCAAATTTGTCGTTTCACTAATGGAAGATTGTGCATTCTATTTTTAAGATCAGTTTGTAATGCAATTGCATGATTACCTCAAAGAATGTGCTCTCTTCATAAGAATTTAGTGAGACACAAATCTCTTTAAGATGAATATAATAGTTTCGTACGACTGATACTTCTTCTTTTCCCTTTCCTTTTCAGTTGGTTAAATACAACACTGATAGAGAACAGAAAAATAATAGAAGCCTCTGATATTGATGGTTTTGATAAGGTAAATGACTTTGTTAGATACTTATTTCTTCAGTATGCTAAAGGTTTCTCTTATTCCTTTTCGATTCTCTTTCATTTCATAAGGCTTCTTGCACTGACTTGTTAATTTTCAGCTGTAGATAAATGTGCCTTATCCTGGATTCAAGATTGAATTGGTAATGAGAGACTATGATGGCATCCTAGAGACAAATTCTACAGCTAATTCTGGCAATAAAGGAACTGGGCTTGATTCAGGTTACGCCAAGGGCGTAGTCTATGCAAAACAAAACAAAGCTTCTGGAAGCGAGGACAATGGTGACATATTCTCCAATAGTGATGGAGAGGAATCAGGGGCTTCAAGGAGTAGGCAGACTCAAGCTGGTGCTGGAGTTGGACCTACTGTCTCCAGCCATCTATTTGACCCTGAGAGTGCACAAACGGGGACGTCAAAGCATGGTACTCATCAGCTATCAGTCAAAAACCAAGACCCTTCATTGAACAATGCTTCCAAAGATGTAGGCATTAATGGAGTTAGCAAACCTTCCTCAGAACTTAAGATCCCCAGCATGGACTCGATGGATGCCAGTGATATCAAGGCAATGGCTGCTGATGCCTCGGTCTTCAGTTTTGCAGATGAAGAAGATTATGAAAGCGAATGATCTAGTTCGTTTGCTTGTATGACAAATGCCCATCAAATGGTTCTTCACAAACTACGATAAGATCTAGTTAAACACTTTGATTCATTGTATTCCTTTTCTTTCTTGGATAATTTGATTCATTGTATTCATTACCTTTTATTTATTCATTTTTTATTCAACAGGTTACGTTTCAGACTGCTAAGCAGCTCCAATTCGTTCCTTTTCATTTTACATGACATGAATGTCTCACACATGCACACGATAAAATAACACAGCACCTCACATACGCGCGTGCGCATGCATGCATACATATAATAAACAGCTGGAAAACCCAAGCCCTGGTTGGTGATCACCACATCCCACCTGCATCATAACCAAAGATCATATCAGCAATTTTGAGATTAGATGCCTGACAGGTTTCAAAATAGTAGTTCAAGTAAACAATAACATTGCGAATAGGATTTTGAGTGTTGGGAAGGGTAACCATTGGGGTAGAGGAACTGGCCAGTGAAGTAGGAAGAGCATTGATCGGAGGCCAAGAACACATAAGACGGTGCAATTTTGTAAGGCTGTGCAGCCCTGTCCATGGGAGTCTCACTCCCAAGCCTCGTGATCTGGTCCGCAGGCAAGGATGCTACTTGCAGTGGAGTCCACACTGGACCGGGGGCCACGCCATTGACACAGATCCCCTTCTCAACAAGCTGGTTAGCCAGACCCTTGGTGAATGCCACAATGGCTCCTTTGGTTGCACAATATCCTGGCAGTGTTGGACTACCGGTGAAGCCAAGGACTGATGTTTTATTGATAATGCAGCTTCCTTCTTTCATGTGCTTTAGAGCATGCCTGCACCAAATTGCATTCTTTCTGAAACATTTTACTTCAAACATAAAATTTTTTATGGAAAAAAAAAAAGAGTCCAGTCCTTTACTTGCACATGAAAAAACGAGAGAAAATATTGGTTCGAAAAGTCCTCTCGAGCCCGGACTCTTCAATTTCTTCAATGTTGCTGTTGAAATGCTGTTCGGCTGCATTATTAACCAAATTATCAATCTTTCCAAATTCTTGTACAGCAACATCAACAACTCTTTTGCAGTTTTCATCATATCCGATATCAGCAGATATGGCTAGCGTCACAGGTTTTTGCTTCTTTCAGCATTTTCAAAGTTTCATCCGTATCAATGTCCTCTTGGCCCTTGACGTATGTGAAGGCCACGGTTGCACCTTCTAAAGCAAAAAGATAGCTGACAGCTCTTCCTATTCCTGAGTCTCCTCCAGTCACCAATGCCACCTTCCCCTGCAGATTAGAATAAACAAAGTTAGAAAAGAGAATAAATTAGATCAGCAATTCCTTGCAAATGTCACAATTCGTGCTCGGTTTGCTAAACTAAAGTCCAAGCCGTGATACAAGCTATAATCATACTTGGAGCTTGTTGGTTGGCTTGTATTCGGGATTTATGGCCTGGGGAAGTGGCACCATGAGATACTCTTTGCCTGGTTGTGTTTCTTGCTGCTGTGGGGGAAACTTGTCTTTGCCTCTTGCCATTGCTTGCTTGGAGTACATTTATTTCAACCTATATTTTATCAGAGAAGGCTTTACTCTAGTTAATATTTGTGCATATAACAAGGCTTTTTTATAGGCTAACCTTGTATGGACCGTTTGCCTAGTGCCTAACATAATCGGCCCCTCCAACCTCGATCTCCATCATTATCATCCTTCCCCATTTTTCCTGCTTTGAAATTTGAATAAGATTTCATGTTTTCGTTCACGTAATCACATCCATTGCCCAATTTGGCATGATCTTCACGGTTGGTTTTTTCTCGAAGCTTCAAATTTTTTTCCAGGATTGAGATGATTAATCTCCTGAATGCACGTAGATATGGAGAGGTCTGGCATTTTCCATGAATCCTTCATCAGTTGGCTCTTGAATCCCTCACGTCAAACACAGATCCCAACAAATATAATGTTTTTACTTATTTTCAAATTACCACCTTTTTAATGTAAAAAAAAAAAAAAAAATCAGGTCCACTATACCTGGGAAGATTGTATATCAGTAGGGAGAAGGCAATAGAAATAGTACAGAACTTTTCTACCCAACTCAAAAGTCAAAACTGATCAATGATTTCCAATTAAAATCTATCCTATCACAAAATTTGACTGAATTTATTTTAATGAGTTAAGTAACATTAAATCAAGAAATTTACATAAAAAAATTAAATATAAAACAAAAATATGTATATATTTTATTATTTTTAAATTAAATATTTAAATTAATTTTTTTTAATATTGATCGGAGAACGAAGTTCAATGCAGAGTGAAAACTAATGAGAAATTGAAAGAGCCTGGCCCATCTTCAGGTCACCGACCGTTATATTATTTGGATACATTTTGATATATGGTCCGATAAACCCTCTAAAAAATTTTTTTATCAAATCAACATTTTTACGAAATTCAAAATAAATAATATAATAATTATATATATATTTTATTTTAAAAACTTTTAACCCACCCCTCTAACGCACGTGTTAAACTCATTTGAGCTACTTGTCGTTGACCTTTCCCATCAACCAAGAAGGCGTTTTATCAATAACTTGAAATAAATTTTAAAAAATAAATAAATAAATCTTTTTCCCCTTACGGTTCCTTTTTCCTTTCTCGGCCTGTATTTCTCTTATTTATTTATTTTCCAAGGATTATTCATACCAAATCAAACAACCGAGAACGTGTCTACTTCAAATTCCAGATAAAATTCCATGGCCATTATCCAATTCTAAAGATTCAAAATTCATTCTCTTTTGTTTCATTTTCTTTGTTCCCTAAAATCTACTCAAAACAAGCCTAAGAGACGGTTCAATTTTAAATTTAAAATGTTCTCCTCCTTTTTTCTTTTCTTTTAAATCCCTTGTCGTTTCCCCATTTTTAAGTAGAGATGACGATGAAATGAATCGAGATGGGAAATTGCTACATTCTGCGTCGTCTCATTCTTAAATGAATGTTTGAAAATCATTACATGCAAAAAATGTCATCGTTCCATTGTATTTAAATTTCACTTTTTATTAATTATTTTAATTGAATATTATAAAAATATATATTATAATTTATTCATAATCTTAATTTTAATATAGAATCTGTCCATAATATATAATCTTATTTATATAATCCATCCATAATATTCATAATCTTAATTATAATATATAAAAAATATATTTTGGACAAATCCATGACCAACTAAGGTGTACTACTGTTCATGCTTTTTTTCTTTTCCTTTTGCAACGCTTTTTTTATAATTTTCATGCTTTTTTTTAGCGTACAACTCTTAATTGGTCAGATCGTATTAGTTTTAGATTCGGATTAGATTGTTATGAATTTTAAATTTTTGGATCATTTTCGTGTTTGAGTTTTTGGGTTTTAGGTCATTTTGATTCGAGGTTATTTTATGTTTGAATTATTTCAATTTCGAGTTAAAATCAATTGGGCTTAACACTCGATTTAATCAAGTTCAAGTCATTCTGGAATTTGGTCATTTTGGGTTTAGGTCAATCGAGTTTAACACTCGGGTTAATCAATTATAAATTAATTAGGTTTAACACTCAGTTTTATCGAGTTTTATCATTTTGCGTTCTGATCATTTTAGATTAATTGCTCTGGTTAACTCATATTTGAGTCCTTAAGTTCGAGTTATTTTAAGTTCAAATAACTTCGAGTTTTCATTTTGAGTTCGTATTGATCAGTTTTGAATTGTTACTTTATTTATAATTAAATCAAATTAATTCAAATTTAGATCCATGTAGTTTGATCGAGCTTTTCAAGTTATATATAATTCATAAACTTAAATTAAGCAACAGCCCAACGCCCAAACCTATTGAAATCTATCCAATTTATTCATAAACTATTAAAATGGGTTCTACATTAAGAAATTAATTTTTGGGTTACGATTGTAATTTATCTACTATCCAACTTAAATACTATAGATAGAAGATAGCAAGATTTACTTTTTACTTTTACTTTTCCTTTTTTTAAGATCCAAACTGATAACATAATCACAGAGATTTTGAACCACAATAAAAAACAAACCTATTGAAAACAGCTTTGTATATACTAGAATTTCTTGTTTACCAAAAGCCAAAACGAGTAGTTAAAAGATATAAACAAAGATAGAAACAAAGGATTAAGATCTAATCCATTGCACCAATCATTATCATTTACATATGTAAGATCCACTTATTAATTGAGAATGTCGTACTTATAAACGGTGGTTAGAGTAATGCATCCAACTCAAAAAAATAGAATACCCTCGGTAAGTATCACTAGAAGTTCAATTTTAACTCAATTAATTCACGCAATCACTTTTACAAAGAGGCATTTAATAAATTTGAAATCCAAATCTTAATATTTTCAATCTCTTCTCTTCAACTCAATCTATGGGTCTTGATCCTGCTTTTAAATCTATGAATAGATTCATATTCATTTCACCAATGTTAAAAACTTATCAGTGACAAAAAGATTAACATATTAACCATTGTTTTCTAGAAAGGCTATTAACAAATTCTATTGACTTCAAAAATTGAAGTTTAACGATACCAGCCGCCGAGTCATTGACAAATTTCTACACCGGACATGCTTACATTAAACCAAGTATATTCAGACTCCAAAAAATGAGACTTCTTTCTCCAAAGAAACCTCTCAAAAAGAAAAAAGGACTTAACCAAGAATGTAATGATTCTTATAACGCAAGGACATGATCATTCGAAACATAAAAAATATGAGTTCCAAAACCAATTACCAGATGTCACTCATAAAAACGCAACAAAGACTAAGATACATGTTTATCATCTTGCATCAGATGCTCAAGCTGTCACCAAAAAAATGAAAGCATTCTGGAAATTCTGCTATATATCTAATTGCAAACTAAATCCAAATTATTGTAGACCTATGTTACTTGGACTCGAGAGTATGTAAGTATAGGTGCATACCAGAAATACTGCATGGTCAAATTTTTTAAAGTTTTTTTATATATTTGAAGAATTATAGCTCCATACACTTGTCAAATACGAGTGCCGGATACATGCATTTTAAGAAAATGAAAAGTTCAAGTAACATAGTTCCAAACCCTATAACTTACCATAAAAAGTTCAATCACATATACGTAAACCATCGAAAAGAACATAATGGACAACTGCTGAAGAAGTAGCATAGTAAAGAAATTGTTCAGAAGGAAAAGAAACCAGGAGGGCAGGTTACGAAGGACATGCAACTATAAACAATAATGGGAAATTTTAAGCACGTGAAGGCCGTGCAGGTCAAAGCACGCCATATTGTCTCACAAAACTAACGAAGGTACCAGGTAGCCTAATTGTGTTGTTAGAGGTGATATATTATTAATCAATACAGTTATCTCGAATTTAGATGTTAACGTCCAAGTTTCCAACTAAACCTATTTACTTGCTTAAGTTCTTTTGTGTGTGTGTTTTCCTGACTACGATGAGAAATTCCTGTCTTTTAGGTTTATATATCTAATATGATAACAGAGATATAATCAATTACATGCTGAAAAGACATTTTAGTGTATGAAATACAGGAGGGAGAGTTTGATTTGAACATGACTTATATCACCGAGAATATAATTGCTATGGGGTTTCCTGTTGGTGATCTAAGCTGGGGGCGTTTTGGATTCTTTGAGAGAAAATGGTTTACCTGCTTTACCCTTGAAATAGAATGTCCAAGTTCACTCTATGGTTTTATGGACTTAAAATGTAATGAAGGGCTTCTATCGTAATCACATGGAAGAAGTGATCAAGTTTTTTGAAACACATCACAAGGTAGGATGTTGCAAGCATAACAAAGGACTTTTTTCTTTTTACCTATTTATACGATAGGTCTTGGAAAAAGGTAAGGTGCTTCCTCAATTATGTAGGGAAATATGTGGAAGTGGGACATTATTTTAAATTTTAGTTTGAAATCTATAAAACATAAAATCTGTCATATTGGTGCAACATCAACTAATATGGGTGACTAGATTAAAAAACAGGATAAACTTTAAGAAGAAGCAAATGATTTAAATAAAAATAGATTGGAACTTGGAAATATTTGCTATGTTAAATATTTATTGAGTCCACATGGAGACAGAAGAGGCTGCTCATCAGTATTGTTTACAAAGATCCTAACTGCGAAAGATTGAATGTCAGTGTTTGTCTTATTAAATCAGAGGTTAAGAGGCTAAGTTGCAAGACGCTGGAGCGTCTTTTTAAATGATGCTATTGCCTAGCTTCTATTATGTTGGGGTTTTGATAATACTAATTTCTCCAGCCGCCCCGAGATCTAACATCTAAACTTTTACAGGTTGCAAGTTTCCCTTTTAATGACCACAATTGCCCCCCACTTGAACTCATAAAATCCTTTTGTCAAAGTGCATACTCATGGTTGAAGGAGAACATTGAAAATGCGGTGGTTGTTCATTGTAAAGCTGGTATGGGAAGGACAGGATTAATGATTTGCTGTCTTCTTTTATTCCTTAAGGTGGGAGTTAATTATTTCCTCACTATATCTGTGGTTTTCTTTGCAAAAACATTTTTCCTTTTTTTTTGGTTCCATTTGTAATTCATTTTATGATTTTATTAACACTTGCTTTCTTCAGTATGCTAAAGGTTTCTCTTGTTCCTTTTCGATTCTCTTTCATTTCGTAAGGTTCCTTCTACTGACTTGTTAATTTTGTTCTGTAGATAAATGTGCCTTATCCTGGATTCAGGATCGAATTTGTAATGATAGACTATGACGGCATGCTAGAGACGAATTCTAAAGCCAATTCTGGCAAAAAAGGAACTGGGGGTGATTCAGGTTATGCCAAGGGTGGAGTCTCAGCCAATGCAAAACAAAACAAAGCTTCTGGAAGCGAGGACAATGATGACGTATTCTCCGATAGTGATGGGGAGGAATCAGGGGCGTCAAGGACTAGGCAGACTCAAGCTGGTGCTGGAATCGTGCCTACAGTCTCCAGCCATCTATCTGATCCTGAAGCTGAGCAAATGGGGATGTCAAAGCATCGTACTCGTCAGCTATTGCACAGAAACCAAGACCCTTCGTTAAACAATGCTTCCAAAGACGTAGGCATTAATGGAGTTGGCAAATTTCCTCAGAACATAAGATCCTCGGCATGGACTCGATGGATGCCAGTGAAATCAAGGCAATGGCTGCTGATGCCTCGGTCTTCAGTTTTGGAGATCAAGAAGATTATGAAAGCGAATGATCTAGTTTGTTTGCTTGAATGACAAATGCACATAAAAATGTTCTTCACAAACTACAATAAGATCTAGTTAAGCACTTGACTCGTATTCATAACCTTTTATTCATTCATTTTTAATTCAACAGGTTACATTTCGGACTGCCGAGCAGCTCCAATTCGTTCCTTTTCATTTTACATGACATGAATGTCTCACACATACACACAATAAAACACCACAGCACCTCACATACGTACATGCATGCATGCCTGGACAACCCAAGCCTTGGTTCGTGATCACCACATCCCACCTGCATCATAACCAAAGATCATATCAGCAATTTTGAGATTAGATGCCCGACAGGTTTCAAAATAGTAGTTCAAGTAAACAATAACAATAACATAGCGAATAGGATTTTTGAGTGTTGGGAAGGCTAACCATTGGGGTGGAGGAACTGGCCGGTGAAGTAGGAAGAACATTGATCCGAGGCCAAGAAGACATAAGACGGTGCAATTTCGTAAGGTTGTGCAGCCCTGTCCATGGGAGTCTCACTCCCAAGGCTTGTGATCCAGTCCACGGGCAAGGATGCCACTTGCAGTGGAGTCCACACCGGACCGGGGGCCACGCCATTGACACGGATCCCCTTCTCAACAAGCTGGTTAGCCAGACCCTTGGTGAATGCCACAATGGCTCCTTTGGTTGCACAATATCCTAGCAGTGTTGGACTACCAGTGAAGCCAAGGACTGATGTTGTATTGATAATGCAGCTTCCTTCTTTCATGTGCTTCAGAGCATGCCTGCACGCATTCTTTCTGTAACCTTTTACTTCAAACATAAAATTTTCGATGAAAAAAAAAAGAGAGTCCAATCCTTTACTTGCACATGAAAAAATAAGAGAAAATATTGGTTCGAAACGTCCTCTCAAGTCCGGCCTCTTCAATTTCTTCAATGCTGCAGTTGAAATGCTGTTCGGCTGCATTATTAACCAAAATATCGATCTTTCCAAATTCTTGCACAGCAACATCAATAACCCTTTTGCAGTTTTCATCATATCCAATATCAGCAGATATGGCTAAGGGATCTTTGGCGTCACAGGTCTTTGCTTCTTTAAGCATTTTCAAAGTTTCAGCCGTGTCAATGTCCTCTTGGCCCTTGACATATGTGAAGGCCACGGTTGCACCTTCTAAAGCAAAAAGATAGCTTACAGCTCTTCCTATTCCTGAGTCTCCTCCAGTCACCAATGCCACCTTTCCCTGCAGATTAGATTAAAAAAAGTTAGAAAAAGAGAATAAATTAGATCAACAATTCCATGCAAATGTTACGGTCCGTGGCCAATTTGCTAGGCTAAATCCAAGCCTGTGACATAAACTATAACTAAGCGTACTTGGAGCTTGTTGGTTGGCTTGTATTCGGGATTTATGGCCTGGGGAAGTGGCACCATGAGATACTCTTTCCCTGGCTGTGTTGCTTGCTGCTGCGGCGGAAACTTCTCTTTGCCTCTTGCCATAATCTGCCTGCAAGACATTTTCAAACTATAAATTATCAAAGAACGGCTTTGATGAAGCTAATATTTGTGCAATAACAAGGCTTTTTATAGGCTAACTTTGTATAGTATTATTTGACTAGTGCCTCTATTATCGGCCTTTCCAACCTCGATCTTCATTATTATCATCTTTCCCATTTTACCTGCTTTGAATTTGGATAAGATTTCATGTTTTCGTTCACGTAATCACATATATTGCCCAATTTGGCATGATACTTGGTGGTTGCCGTCTTCACGTTTTTCCAGGATTGACGCTTGCAAACTGATCAACCTCGCAACGTACATGGAGAGGTTTGGCATTTTCCACGTATCCCTTTTCAGTTGGTTCTAGAATCGCCAATATCAAAACAAATCCCAGCAATATAATCTCTCTTCTTGTTCTCCGATCTCTTCATGTAAAAAAAAGTGCGAAAATTTTAAAAAATAGTACAGTACTCTTCTAACTCAAAACTGACCAATGATTTCCAATTAACATAGTAATTGATTTTTTATTAACATTCACACTATTATAAAATCTTTAATTGAAATTATTGTCATGAAATAAATAGCACTAATTTAATTAAAAAGTTTACGTAAAAATAAAAAATAAAACAAATATATATATTTATAAAGATATTGAGGTCTTTCATTATTTCAAGTACTTAACGCAATAATTAATGTATATTTCCTGCATTGGGGAGCAAAGTTCAGACAGAGTGAAAACCATGTAAAGTTGAAAAAGCCTGGCCCATCTTCAGCTCACCGACCGTTGAATTATTTGGATACATTTTGATATATGATCCGATAAACCCGCTCAAAAAAATTATATCAAATCAATATTTTTACGAAATTCAAAATAAATAATATAATAATTATATATATATTTTTTATTTTAAAAACTTTTAACGCACGCCTCTAACGCAATTGTTAAAGCTTTCATTTGGGCAACTTTTCGTTGACCTTTCCCATCAACCAAGAAGGCGTTTTATCAATAACTTGAAATGAATTTTTTAAAAACAAATAAATAAAATCTTTTCCTTTTTACGCTTCCCTTTTCCTTTCTCAGCCTGTATTTCTCTTAGTTATTTATTTTCCAAGGATTATTCATTCAAAATCAAACAACCGAAAACGTGTCTCCTTCAAATTCCAGATAAATTCCATGGCTATTATGCAATTCCAAAGAGAAAATAATAATAAAACTTTGATAGTACCTAAATTTCAGAAACAGTCCTAAAACTTGGCAGTTGTTAATGGTAGACACATGCTTTTTCCTTTTCTTGTTTCTTTTATCCTTTCATTTATTAAAACTTAAACAATCATTTTCTTCCCTGCCAATTTCAGAAATTTTTTTTTTTACATATTTCCACGTAAAAATAATTTAAGTTTGGTAAGACAAAAAAAAAAAAAAACCCAGCAAGAAATATGATTGAAAGAACTTAATCAATATCATTTTCGTGATCATGCTTTAAAATCTGCGAATGGATCCATATTCATTTCACCAATGTTAAAAACTTCGTTTCTTAGAAAGGCTATCAACAAATTCTATTGACTTCGAAATTGAAGTTTACAAATACCAGCTGCAAAGTCATCGACAAATTTCTAAAAAAATTGTTGGTTTAATGCAACTCAAACTCATCTACCAGTAGCAGGAGCTGCAAAGGCTTTTCAAAGTTTAAACCAAGTCAAAGAATTCAAAGAAAGCATTCTGAAAATTCTGCTACATATCTAATTGCAAATTAAATCTAAATTATTGCAGACCTATCTTACCTAGACTCGAGAGTGTATATCAGGTACAGATATGTGAATGACATATGCATGCTCAATTTTTTATATATATGTTTGAAGAATCATAACTTTATACACGCATCAGACACAAGTATCAAATATAGATATTTAAGGAAAATGAAAATATCAAGTAACATAGTTTCAAACAGTATAACTTACCAAAAAAAGTGCAAACACACATACGTTAACCATCGAAAAGAAATAATGGACAACTGCTGAAAAAGTTGCATATTAAACAAATTGATCAGAAGGAAAAGAAACGGGGAGGGACGGTTATGAAAGACATGCAACTATAAACAATAATAAGAAAATCATTGACCACTTTATGAATTTCCAAGAAAAAAATAGGCATTAACAAAATGATTCAACTCACAAACTCATTAAGGTTCTTGATGTGATCAGAATAAGAGTTTTTTTTTCCCCCCCTACCCCGACAAAGATCATTTCACAAGTTGCTGTTGAAACTATCATCACTGTTGGACCACCGTCTTAATGTGCATGCCACTAAATTCCTAGCAGCTAAGAGCCCCAACTTGGACCTCAACAATGCTAACCTACCATTGCTGCTGCTCGAAGCATCTGCACCGGTTACTTGGCCGACTGACTGCGGGAACACTACACCACCAATTTCATGAACTCCACCATCACTGACGCTAGCCTCAAAGCCACCATCTATCTCACAAGCATCCATATTGATCACTGTCGATCCCCTTTGTTTGCGCAACCAATCGACAGCCTCACTACTCACTCCTCTACATTTCCTCACTTTAATTTTCACCAAATTAGGACAACCGCAACCAAGTGCTTCAATGGCAATATCCGAGATAGGACATAACTTGATGCAAAGTTTCTTCAACGCCATACATTTTTCTGCAATGCACGCAATCTCAGCATCACCAATAGTTCCACTTCCACAAAGTGCTAATCTCTCAAGTTTTGAACAATTACTAGCAATGGCGGCCAGGCTAAAATGGGTGGTGTTAACACCAATCAAAACAAGTTCTTCTAACTTAGGACAGTGCTTGGCAACAGCAGCTAAACCCTCGTCTCCAATCCTGTTAGTCCTCCATCCGTCGATATGAAGCTTCCTCAACAACTTACACTGCTCAGCTACACAAACAAGCCCGTAATCCGAAGACTCGGGGGTTTTCACAATATGCAAACTCTCAATTTTGGTACATTTTGAAATCGCAGATAGCCCTATATCACTTACTTGAATCCGCTCAAGGTGAATTTCCATCAAAGAATTACTATTAATGTTGTTATTATTGTTATCAAAACTAAAATTTTCTTTTCCCTTCCGGTTTCCAATTAATTGAAGGACTCTATCCCAATCACCCATACAATGAATAATTTTCAAAGTTCTAAGGTTTTTTGATCCAATCACAAGCGGTTCAAAAGACTGACCCTTAACGAGCTCTTTCAAGCAAATCATTTTCAGCGAAGAAGCCGCGGCTCCTGGCCCGATCGGCTTAGCTCCATCGTGGATTCCTCTGAGCCTTTTTACCGATAACTCTTCTAAATTCTTGCAATAATCGAGGATGGCGTTTAAAGCTTTGGCCCCAAACATGCAAGAACCACAAGAAAGTTTCCTTAAATTCTTAGAATTCTGAGCAAATGCCGACATTCCCTCGTCGGTAATCTCGCGGCAACCGCGGAGCTTCAGCCGTGTGAGGTTTTGACAACGGATTGAGATCGTGACAAAAGCATCATCGTTTAAGCTGATTGATTTACGGCTACAACGTAGGGCGAGCTTGGTTACGGAGTCGAAGCGGGTAAAGAGAGATGGCAAAGAAGCGACGATCTCCGATTGGGCGTTGAGAGACAAACGGTGGCGGCTTTCACCGTCGACCCGCAACCACCGCTTACAGACAAGGGAACACCGGTTCCGATCGCCAGGGCCGAGGAGTTGGAAAACATAAGCCAAACACTCATCAGGAATCTCAGCGGTGTAATCCCGAGTCACCTCGATTTCATCGGGAAATTCTTCGCTGGAAATGAAACCAGAAAAGGATAAAAAGCTGAATGGATCGGTGAGAAAGTTCTCCCTGTCTAAAGAGGCGGAAGGGGATTGGCCCATAGAGGCGGATAGAAGACCGCGCCACCGAAGGAAGGTAACTGAAAATAGCCTCTTTTTCGTTTTTGTGATTTTTAGTTATCGGTAAGTTTCAATTAGGTCTGTCTGGGAGCAGGCTTTTAGAGATCGAAATTTAAGGCACGTCAAATTTTGCCCCCTCAAATGGGATGTGCGTGGCCTTTTCGCAGTCGCCACGGCCGACTAAACGCCCCATTTATTTATTTATTGTTTTTAGTGTTGAAATAAAATTAAGATTTTGCTGACTGTATTAGAAATATGAAATTTTAGGCGGGAGGACTATACATAATTCAATATATAAAAAAAAAATGAAAATTTGTTAATTTTTTATATTTAATATAATGCTATTTTTGTAAATAATGAGTATAATTAGTAAGTGTCTATAGACACTTTCAACCATCCAAGACTTTTATTTTTTAAAATTTTTTTACATTATATCAATTATTTTTATGAAAAAAAATGCATAATTATGTCTTTTCTTTTTTTTTTTTTTGGGAAAATCTTAATAGGTAGCTATAAATATATGTTAAACTTTTTTTAAATAATAGATGAATTTGGCTAATAATAAGATACTTTAAAATAATAAATAAAATTATTAACTTTATTTAATACAATATTATTACTATTATTTAACTTAAAAAAGAATATCCTAAAAAATTCGTTACCAAAATTCATAATATTAATTAACTTGGGAGAATGTGCTAAACAAATAAATTAACAAACCCCATAAATTTTGAGATTCAATTAACCAATACACAGAAACATTATTTAAAATTTTCTTATTTTCTATTTTTTAAAATAAAAAATTTTATTCAACCCATTACTTTTATAAAATTCACTTTTTTACTTTTCATATATTACTTGTTAGCATTTTCCTAAAACTATATACTAAAAAAAAAAAAAAAAAAGACAAATCCCTAATTCTCGTGGTGCATGATTTTGCGTGTGGATTCTTTTAGGAAATGGACGGCAATGATTTTAAAAGGACC
>JBBYHK010000005.1:2205581-2217105 GCA_038382065.1 Adansonia grandidieri
GGCTATGAACCGAGTTGGGTTGAATAAGATTGAGTGAAGCATTTCAGAAGTTGATGAAAGAAAGAGAAAAAACCGGGTTCTTGTTTTTTCTTGTTATGAGGAACTAGGCGGTGAATAATTTTGGTTAATTTACAGAGACTGAGAGGCAAGTGGGTAAAAAAAGGGGGAAATGAGAAGGAGAAAATGACCTTTTAATTAAAATTTACCTGTCTCCTGCCTTGTTTTTAGTAGATATTAGGGAACAAAGAAAATGAAAGAAAAAAATGAAGTACAAATTGGTTTGAAATTTCAATCTAAGGTCTTTTAATCTTATGTCCTATTGAGTGTTTTTTTTTCTTACATAAATTTAAATTATTTTTACATGTAAGTGTAAAAAATGTATGAATTTGGAAAGGTAATGAAATAGGGATAATGCATTTATCTCTTTTATAACTGGGAACTGAAAACAAGACACAAAGACAAACCATGTTTTTTTTTTGTTCTTTTAATTTTCAATTCTGTTTGCTTTGTGGGTCATGCATTTTGTTTTTTTGGATGATTTAAGGTGGGAAAAAAAGATTGGTTAAGTAAAGAAAGCAACTGTCTCAGCGTTAACGACTGTCAAGTTTTAAACATGTTTTTTGAAATTTAGGAACTTCTAAAATTTTGATTGGTTTTCTCTTTGGTTCATAGCCATGAAAGTTTGTAGAATTTGAAGGAGCCACGTTTGGTTGTTTGATTTTTGAATAAATCCTTGGAGAGGAGAAAATTAGTTCAAAAAAGAAAGAAAGAGAGAAATAAACGCCAAGAAAGGGAAAATGAACTGTAAATGTAAGAAGAAATTTTTTTTATTTATAATTTTTTAAATTTATTTTAAGTTTATGATAAATTTGGTGATTGGATTTTAAGTAGTCTCGTATTACTTTATATATTACGATTTGATTGTCATTTTATATAAGTTTATATTAAAATTATTATTTTTTAAAATATTTATAAATTTCATAAAGTTTTGTCATTTAAGAATAATAAGTACTTATTTTTTAAGAGTATTTTTATGCCAATTATGATATCAATGGAATTAATTCCGATATTTGAAGGCATACTTTCAGGTAAAAATTTTTGCAAGACTTATGAATGTTCGAAAGGGAATAATATCTTAGCGTATGTACATAGGGAATGATAATTCAATCTTGATGCATAAAAAAACTGAAAAAAGAAAAATTTAAAACTCCGTCATCACAATAAAAGCTTATTGGTTGACGGAGAAAGTCAACCACAAATATCTGAAACGGTTGGTGAACTGCGGATGGGCTGAGCCGGCCAGCCAGCCAGCCAGGCAGGCATGCGTTTTATTTTGTTCAAAGCTTTCACACCTTGACTTTATCGAAATTAAACAAACAATATTTTTGGGATTTATAAATGACAGTGTGGGTATTGCCTTTTAAGAGGTGAAAGTTGTTAGCAAGTTGGGGAAAAAAGAAAGAGAAAAAACAGAGCAATTTGCTCTTGAAGGTGATTTTATTTTATGTAGGAACATTACAAATGTTTTTAAGCATGATTATATTATTGTGGGTGATTTCGTAAATTTAATTTTATTTAATGTTTGGTAATGTATCACTTTGTAATTGGAATTGCATACAAATATCATCAATCACTTTTTGTATAATGGTATATATTAGATTGGAAATCATTTGTCTGTTTTAAATTAAGAAATTTTGAGTAAATCTGAATGCTAATTTGCCAACTTTGTCATTGTCAAGTTCACTGTATCCTAATATTTATTTACCATTGCTTGCTTTACCCTCATCAATCAAAATCACGAATAGTGACTTTTTTCTGCCAAAAACTCTCGAATTGTGATTATGGGGCTGTTTTGTGTCTATATTAAAATATGGGTTCCTCAAATGAGAACTAGAGACCGATTTGTAAACTATTCCATAATTTTAAATACAATATGAAAAAATATGATATAAACATGATATATTTGACAAATGAAGTGAAAATTAAAGTCAAGGTAAGTTCGTTTTGAAGTCATCTATGTCAGACATGATACATTTTTGTCAGAAAAGAAAAATCTACATTCGGTGTGGAGATTAATTCATATTGTTCTTGTATGTAATAAAATTTCTTGGATAATAAAGAGTGAAAAAGACAAATCAATGGGACAGAACCAACCAACCATCTATTCCAGCAATTATTGAAAGGGTAAATGACATAAAAATGGAAAATTACGAACAATATATATATATATATATATATATATATATAAAGAGAGGGAGCGACGAAGAGAACCGTCGAAATATCCGACGACGTCGCCAGCAACGGTTAGAGCATTGGAACAAAGGTGCACTTCAGATTCCAATTTCATATTTTTCTTCAACTATTAGACTTCTTTGAACCTGCGCCATGCTTGGCTCTATATACGGATACGCTCAAAAGTAACCGAAGAATAGGAATTAAATAAAATATTACCAGATATTACACCCTTTTATTATGATTTTTATAGTAATTTATTGACTGAATTAATATCTGGATCGCTCATCAGCCACATTATATGTAACATAACCTAGAAAAGAACAGATCATTCATTCTCCGTACTACAAATTCATAATATTCGACTGAAGCAACAAATTCAATAGCAAAAGCTGGTTGAAACCAGAACTTAAAAAGGGTCAAACGCCCCAAATGTTCAACACTATCCTAGAAGTTTTTTTATTTGATTGATTAGTGCATAACTTTTTACAGTTTTGGACTTCTTTTTTTTAATATATAGACAACAATATGAGATATTAGCAATCTGTCAACTACAAAAAATTTTTTGAAAGGAAAATTCTCTCACAAAGTCTTTAAGTGTTAGTTTACAAAGGTGCAGCCTGGATGGTGCTTGAAGTGTTGTTATGTCTCAATAATGCAAGTTTTGATTTGAGTTTACTGATCAAATGACATAGATCTTGCCACCAGGACCATGAGGGGTCATTTAGAGCACGGATTGAGTTGAGGCAAACAAGAAGAGTACCGCCTTCATGCAGGAGAACCTGTATTATTATATTACCAAAGACAGAAGAGGGGTTCAGATCAAGCTGTCAGAGTGAGCTGCCAACCATGAATTTGAATTACAGAAGAAGAGAAACTGAGCAACAAATTAATACACACACACAAACACACACACACACACACACAACATGCTAGTAGTAACTTCTAATATACAACTTCAACAGATGTGAGATGATAGCATACCGACAGTAACAATTTCAGGTGTCCTGGACCATGTTTTTCACTCTTTAAAAATTTAAACACTGTTGACAAGTTTTGCCAAGTTGGCATGCTAAGAGTTTTCCACTCAGTATTCTCTCAACTTTAAACTCCTAGCAGTGGGTACTCGAAAGATGGAACCTCAAGTCGATTAGAATTTGACTTAGGGTATTTTAATACAAGGATTTGTTTAAGTAAAAAATTATAGTTCATGCATAAGATTTACGCAATTTGCAAGCATATAACCACACCCTACAAAACTGATTCAATCATTTTCCACCAAAACAAACCTGTCATAAAGAGCCTCACTCTGTTTTTTTTCAGAGAGATCTTTATTTCTATCAGATAACACATAGTAGAGTCCAGCATACGTGTACAAGAAGAAATACATGCAAAAAGCCAATCATCAAATTGTTCATACCGTTAACCACAGAGGAAGAAACCCCAAGACTGATGGAAGAGAGGCCAAGATTATAGAAGTTAAGGCAAGGGCCACATTTTGCTTGACCTGCAGAAAAAAATTGCATGAATAATTGTCTGCATGATCAGAGAACAGGGAGAAGGAAGGAATTGACTGAGTACCAGTGAAGTCGTTTGGCGAGCCTTAGCTATACTGAATGGAACACCTGAAATATTGTCCCGCAGCAATAAGACATCTGCAACAGCTGTAGCAGTTGCACTAGCACGATGAGCTAATACGATTCCAACAGTTGCAGCAGCTAGAGCTGGTGCATCATTGATACCTTCACCTACCATGATCAAACCTCCACCTGCCATGAAGGTGGAGAAAATGTAACTAACTCTTGTGGCTGATCATTTTAATGTATAGGGGACAAACATGATTCGTGCAATAATTTGATACTCCACTAAGTACGGAGTAGGACATTGCCACCAAATATCCACTGACTATCAAGATATTGAAATTGATAAGAATCCAAGGCTCACCCATATCCCTTGAAATCCTTTTCACATGATTGAGTTTATCCTCTGGCTTTAAACTGCAGTACACTTCATTTATGCCCACAGCATTAGCAACTCTCCATGCACTTGACTTGTGGTCACCGGTTAACATCATTACTCGGAGTTTTGCTCGATCTTTCAATTCAGAAATGACATCTAAAACCCCTGGTCTAGGCCTATCCTCAAGGTGAATCAAAGTCACCTGCACAGACTCATTGCAAAACTCAATTTAGTGTTGACAACATAAATAATTGATTAAATAAACACATGATGCTGCAAATGGCACAAATCCAACAAGTAATCTATGGATATGGAATATGCATTCAGTTAGATTCATTCAGTTTAACCATTGACCTCTTACAAAAAATGCAATTCCGTGCAAAATAGCTAGGATTGTCAAAGCATCCAAAACTGCAGAGGTATTAAAACACATATACGAAGTATGCAGTTAACTTCATAGGCAGACGGTTTTGAGTTAGATATAGTGTTTTGGCAATATGACAAGTCTTACCACACACATCTTCCTGATTCTTTATCACCCAATACAGATGTATCTGCTTTATAAGTAATACAAAGAATCCATACATATTTGATAAATACTTTTTTATGAAAGAAAAATAGAATATAGCTCATTTCTATCTTGATATTACAAATGCATGCCTTGATGTAAGTGTCAAATACGATAAAGGCAAAACAACAACATAATGGGATGGAAATCACACCTTTTTGTCGACAGAAAGAGCAGCATGAACAAAGTCACTTCCATAAGAAGATGCATTAACAGCTGCCCTAATCTTCCTTGATTCATCTTCAGATTTACAAAGTGAAGTGATAAACTCTATCGAACCAAGCGATGCTTTCAACATTTTACCTCCTCTAGTTCCTGACTATAACAAAGCAGAAAGGATTATAAGTACGATGATTTTAATGCAAAAGAAGGGAAGTTAGCAAAGACTTAGCTGCAACTAAATCCTATAGTAGAATTCATTATCATATTTCAAAGGCTTAATGTTTTTCTTGAAAAGATGAATGCTTATTGTTTTTCCCCCTTTTTTGTGTCTTTTTAACAAATTGCTAGCAAAATGACGGTAAGTGCCATAAAAGTTTTGCAGAACACAGAAACCCCAAGGAGTGAAATTGTAGTCGGCTAAGTTACAAATGTACAGTCACAGACAAACTGCAATTGAAATAGTTCAGAAATGAAAAATAGTGATGTCAACAAACTTAACCCCTTTTCCCCATTAATATTGAATATATTATCACTGAGACAAAATGAAATATATTGGTAAAAGACATTACCTCGGCACCGTTGAGAGTAGCAATAAGACCTTTGCCAGGAAAATACTCAAAACTTTCAACAGAAACAGAAGGAAGGTCTTTCCCCATGCTATGGTCGACAACCGCCCTGGAATAAAAGGAATGAAAAATAATTTGACAAGAAAGATAAGGACAATAGTTCATACAAGAAATATGACAATCATTAAATCACAATGGCAAGTTGAGTAGAAATTACTTATCAACCCCGGTAACTTATTAGAGGGCCATGGTCACAGCATGAGTTACACAGAAAACAGGGACTCAACATAAAAAGATAGACAATTTCATTAAATACAATACCTTCCAATAGGATGAGTCGTACCCTTCTCCATGGCAGCTGCCACTGCAAGCGCTTCTACTTCACAGCTGGGAATGCAACAGGAAGCAACATTTGTCTTCTTATTTCCAATTACATGTCCATAAATTGGCTCAATTGCTTTAAACATAAGCCCTCCGGTTGTCAATGTCCCAGTTTTATCAAATGCAACAGTGTGACAGGAAGCTAAAGCATCTAGCACTTGTCCACCTTTGAGCAATATCCCCTACAAAGAAAAAGGGTTAGAATGGCAGTTAGAATTGGAGGAGATCAGGTATATCTCATGATTCATTTTAAAAACAAAAGCATGCTTTAGTAGTTAAACAATTAGATGAATATAGACTTCTACGAGCATCAAGTAAACAGCTTGTTTCAGTGACCTCTGAGAAAGAAAAGAAAGCAACCAATTAGCTCTAACACAAACTTGTGCGAGGAAAAAACAATCAAGGAACACATACACAAGAATACACAATTTATCAAGGTATTAGAAAGATGATTCTACTATGTACAATAATAAAGGCATGATGTTCAGAACAGAAAACCAATATAAGCTGATTCTACCATAGGAGAGAAAAATAACAATGGTTAGATTTTTGGTCTAAGGTACCAGAAGAATCATAGTTATAGCCATATTGCAATATGGTGAGCTTCCATCATTATTCTAATGAAAAAAAATTATGTTTACCAAAAAGGCTTATATACAATTCAGAAGGACCCCGCTGACACAGTGACAGAATGCTTGTGTGAACAATCCTTAATTACATGTGACGGATACCTTTCTTGCACAGGAACTAATTGCAGTAGCATACGCCAGCGGAGCTACAGCCAAGGCACATGGGGATGCTGCCATCATAAGTCCCAATGCTCGGTAGATTGATCCTCTGCAAACTGCATAATCAACACCAAGCATCAGAGAGGTAAAAGATAACTGAAAGCAGAACATTCACAAGGATCATATCAAAGAATTGTCAAGAGGAGCGAGACAAGCAAAGCTTCAAACTAAAAAGACTGAATTATTTCAGTGAGAGTTGATGCAAAGTGGGTTATCATCAGTTATGGTTACTAAAACTAAGACATGTTTGCAAAGAGGCCTTCCTTGGAAAATAAAGTGGCATATACCATGGCTAACAACATTACTCGGAAAAGCCAATGGAAAGAAACATCTGCAATAATTGCAAAGCAGCTTGCACTAAGAGTTACCTGCAGTGCTAATGAATGGCCACTTAAAAAGAAAAGGCCCGAGGACTGCAATGGTAACTGACAAAACTACAACCACCTTGCTGTAACGCTCACCAAATTCATCCAACCACCTTTGAAGCTTAGGTTTATTCAATTGTGCTTCTTCAGTTAACTGCATAATCCTGCTAAGTGTTGATTCTTTCCAAGTCTTTGTGACCTAATATGAAATTATCAAGGGAAAAATGCAAAGCATAAGAGAAGGATGTGAACCAGAAATGACAAAAAAAACATAATTCCAGCAACAAAACTATTTACTTACATTTTAAATAAACAATTTTAGAAGAGAAAAGAAGAATGTAAGTCAAACTTTTCTAAATTTACTCTTCTGAAAAATTCATAAACACACCTTAACTATCATTCTACCATCCAAATTTCTTGCACCACCGGGAATCCTATCTCCAGCTTTTGCCTCTAATGGTTTGATTTCACCAGTCAAATGCTCAATAGTAATAGTTGCACTACCTTGAAACACTTCACAATCTACAGGTACAGCCTAGAAAAGTACCAAGCCTATACCATTAAACTTCCATTTACAACATAAATTGAAAAACAAATCTTAAAATATTAACCCAATATAATATGCATATTCTTATTATCACAGACCTCACCAGTGCCGACCAGAATGTAGGAGCCAACTTCCACATCATGCACAGGAACACTTCGGTATGACAAATCAGAAACGTTTGGCAAATTATCATCATCCAAATTTAGTACGAGTGCTGACTCCGGATAGTTTTCTTTCAACTCCTTCACATCTACCATTGAACGACTAGTAAAAATTTCTTCAGCTGCAAGTAACCAACTTTCAAGATCACAACAAAGAAACGTACTATGCCTCTGAAACAAATTTCACCAGCTCAAAACACTTACCAATATGAGCCAAATTGAACATTGCAAGAAGCAATCCTCCTTCCAAGGCATTCCCCATGAAAACAGAGGCAAAGGCAGCAAGTGCCATAAGTACATGAATATTCACTTTTCCACCAGCAATATCAGTAATGGCATCAAGTGCTGCTGAAACCTGAACCATACAAATAAAACGCAAAACTATTAAAGCAATTTAAATATATATATATATATATATGTATATTCAAGGCCTTGTAAGACTGCTTCTTTTATTTTTACTACTTTTTTTTTTGTTTCGTAAATAATTGCTACAATATAAATAGTAAAATCCAATATCGAATCAAACAATTACCTCCTGTTTCATTTAAAAATTAGAATTTTAAATATTTTGAAAAAAACTATTTTTGCAGCAAAAATTAATAACCAAAGGGAACTTAAAAGAGAAATGGAGTTTACCCCGACGAGAGGGAAAGCGACGAAAAGGAAGGAATTTTGGAGAGGTTTGACGGCTGGTTTAGGGACCAAATAAGGGCAAGCAGCAGCAGCTATAAACAGTGCAGTGGCGCAGCAGCAGAGCTGAAGGTGCTCTCTCAAGTAATTCGCCAAGTCCATCCATCGAATAGCTTTAGCGAATCCGATCACAGCTCTCTGAGGCCCATTCAGCTTGCCAGAATCATGATGGTGGTGGTGGTGGTGTTGGTGATGGGGATCATCATGGTCATGGTCGTGGTCATGGTCATGATGATGATGGTGGTGGTGGTGGTCGTGATTTGCGACGCAGCGGATTCGGAGATTGGCGGAATCGAGAGGAAGAAAGACGGATTTCTGGCGGATGATGAGGGGAGATAAAAAGAAAGGTTTAAAGTTTAAAGAGTTGAGGCGTCCAAGTCGTCGTCGGCGAATAGGTCGACACAGAGGTGAGAAATTAGTAAGTGAAATGGAGTGAGTTTCCATTTGCAATTTTCAATTTCAGGCCATGAATTTTGAGGATCGCTGCGAGGCAAGGCAAGGTAACGCAAAGGCCTTGGGGTTGAAATTATTGAGTGTGTGGGGATTGGGGGTAATGCCAAAAAGAATAATAGTAAAGAAAACAGTAAAGGGGGGAATGTTGATATAAGAACCACAGCATGAGCTCATCTTTACCACATGAGTCATGGTGGCGGTTCGTTTGGTTTGGAAAGTGACAGTGATGGCCGATGGGATGGTCCACCCCATCGAATTGGAAGCTCATTCCTTTCTCCTATCTCACCTTCTTAGTTTCAAACTTTGATCTATTTGTTTAGGGAAAAATAATTTTATTGGAAAAAAATTAAACTTTTATATTTTGTAATATTTGTATTTATAAAAAATAAATTAAGAATTAATGAAAAATTTATTTACTTTTCAAATATCTTATAAAGTAAAAACATGCCTTCCACAGTTGGATGTCATGTATTGAACATTTGAATGCCACCTATTTCAACAAAAGCATTCAGATGCCATCATGTACGTACAAAGCATTCAGATATCAGCTCTGTATGCGTAGGGAATTCGGATGTCATGCACGAGCCATTCGGTGCCCATTCAGATTTTCCAAAAACAAGCAAATAATAATTAAAAAAAATGACTTTCATAAAATTATTCAAACAACAAAAGCTATAAGTGTTTTCTTCCAAAAATAAGTTTATTTCCAAAAATTTATTTTTACTAAAAATGTATTAAATAAGTTCCTGAACTTTTTTTATTTTTTAAATAAATCCTTATGCTTTTTATTATACCCAAAACTAAAAATCACTCAAATACAAATTAAAGTTTTTAGGGTTTATTAGGGTATATTGTTTTTTGAGTGGGCTTAGGGCTTTTATAAAGGTATTTGGGTGGGCTTAGAAATCTAAGACACCTCTTCATGATATATTTGGATTGGATTATTTAGATTAAATAAAGATTTTTGGGTCAAGAACTTGAGTCAAGATTACATTTTACTTTTTTTTTTTTATATATATAATATTATCGAGTGCTAGGAAATTATTTATTATTGTTTATATATTGGAAAATGAGCTATACATTCCATTCTAAAGCTATTTTAAATGTTCTTTTATTCTTTCTTCCATTTCTTAGGTATTGGGCCACAAATTCTGCCCCTTTCTATTGTTTCATGACATATAATTATGATAATTATGATTACTCTCGTAAAAATATAAAAAAGTAGTCCTACCTTTTGTAGCACAGAGTTCTTTCCATTTTGGTAATTATTTCTTTTTAAATTTACTAGTTTTTGTTGTTTCAAATGTTGCACTCATTGATCTTAGGCTTATAAATATATATATATATATATATATATATCCTTTATAATAAAACCTAAAATTGAACCGACTTTTGAGAGATTCTCAAGTCAGACAAGGCATTTTGTCCTCTTGAATTAAAAGAAGTCAAATCAAAACCATTCATATTTTATATTTTGTTATGAGCTTAGCAGTTGGGCCTATATTTGACTTATGCAGCCAGATTTTACGTGTATAACACTTGATGAATTTACCATTGTTTAGCAACTCCAAATTTAAGAGACATTTGATTTACGCTCATAAAGCTTTCAGATAATTAGCACAGCTCATAATATCAAAAATTAACTATAAAGATTTAAATGAGGTAAGAGAAGCCAAAACACCTTCAGCCTATATCATTATACTACTTTTCCTAATTGTCTTTTAAAATTAATTTAAATATCGAAGTATATTTCAAAATTACAACTCTAATATACTCTTATAGTATTATGTTTTATTAGATTTCATTTGCCTTCATCCCACAAGTTCAAAACTTACCTCAATTACCAAAAGAACCTCAACAACCCTGTACATGATTATGCAGGCCAAACATTAAACTAAAGATTAGTTGACCTGGAAAAAGATCAAACAATAATTCGATTGGTACAAAATAGCTTATCTCTTCGTTCATGGAAAGATGCGTCAAATGTCTTATTGCGCTCCAAACAACAATAGTTTAACCATTCCTCAAAGCCGCCTCTAGTGCAGAGTCTGTAGACTGAATATATCATATCAACTTTATTTGATTCAATATAATAAGGCAGGCGAATCTGTTAAAATATTATACAAAATTGAATTATGGAGTAACAGGTGAAAACAGCGACCCCGACCACGACCCTAGCAATAATGGTTTGTATGAACTTGGGCAACAAGTAATGATAACGAAGGTTTTTCTTTTGTGGATATAAAATCCCAAAGAACCACATTGCATTTTCATTAACCTCTTCTTAAAGTCTACTAGACTAATCAATTGAAGCAGGGATTAATGGAGGGAAGAAGGGTCATTGGATGGGCTGCCAGAGATGTATCAGGGCATCTTTCACCATATTCATTCACTCTCAGGTTCCTAATTTCTTTTACTTCTTCTCCCTCTCTTAACCTTTTGAGTCAAAGATTTTATGAATGCTAATTAATGTCTCAATGGCATTATTGATAGGAAAACAGGTTCAGAAGATGTGGTGCTAAAGGTATTGTATTGTGGAGTAGATCACACTGATCTACACCAGATGAGGAGTGAGGTTATGCCCATCAACTACCCTGTGGTTCCAGGGTAGGCAGTATGCACATGTCTGAAACAACTACTAGTTATTAGTAT
>JBBYHK010000005.1:2218272-2233697 GCA_038382065.1 Adansonia grandidieri
ACCCAAGTTCGAGTAACATAGGTTAGTCTACAGTCAACTTTTATTGTTCATTTGTAAAAACAACCTGCAAAGAATTGTTGGTTGCAATTAAATTTACATGACCATGACGCAATGCAGGGAAGAAGACATTAACAGGGAGTTTCATAGGAAGCATGGAAGAAACACAGGAAATAATGGATTTTTGGGCAGAAAAAGACCTGACTTCGATGATAGAGGTGGTAAAGATGGATTATATAAACAAGGCATTTGAGAGAATGGAGAGGAATGATGTGAGGTATAGGTTCGTGCTGGATGTTGCTGGCAGCAACCTTGAATGATTCAGATTCAAAGGCCATTTTCCCAAGAAATACCATATCTTAATAATGGGGTATTGACTCAAATACTTCACAATAATCCAATAGGATTGACCATTGAATTTGTATTTTATACAAGGAAGTTGCAACTCATAAATATATGTCGTAAGCTTATTTGAGAAAATGAAAAACATGGATCATGCTAAAAGCAGAAGACTAATATATATGCTAAATCAATCATGAAACTCTGCCACTAATCTTTCCTTAACCCTTCAGAATGTTGGAATATTAATCAATAATCACACCAAAAGGTGATGAACATGTCCCAAAACATGCATTTGTTAACAAAAAAGGGAAAAAATAAGGAGCGAAAGCAGAGGTATTTTATACTCATTCAAAACAACAAAAGAATTCAGAAGAATTAGAAATTATTTGGGAAGACACGGCACAAGAGATAATAAAAATATAACCAAACTTTATATAGGATTGAACCAAACTCAGACGATTGAACTTTCGACTCATAGACTTCAAGTTTTGAATTGTTAGTTGACCAATGTTTCATTTTGAACTGTAGTGGGAGAAAACTCTGATCGCATCATGATGTTTTAGACTCCGATCTTAAATCGATATCATAACACATGGCTTTATGCTTCCAAATGAAGCATATTGCTCCTTGAAGAAGGTCGTGTTTGTCAATGAAAGTACCATGTTTACAATTTGTAAAGCTTTTGAAAATGAAAATACAAATAAAAATAAAATGTTTGGAATGTTGAGCATATTGCATTTTCTTCTTTGACTAAAGAAGATACTACTCCGTAAGTGTCAATATTTTGCTACATCCTTCTTGTTTTTATAGATAATGATCCAACTTTTCAGGTCAGGGTTGATTTATGAATAGTAATACCTCTAAAATAATAGATTTTAATGTCTTTTTAATAATTTTAAAACAAAATTTATTGTTTAATTAATTTCAAAAAATCATTCATTTTTATAATTAAAAAAACAAAAACAACTTAAAAAATCACATGTTTCTTTTGAAAAATAACTATTTTGTAAACTACCACTCACTTCTCAGGTGTGCAAATTTTTAGTATACTAATATTTTACCGAATTTATTTCATGAATCAAGTGACATTAACTCATTTGAATATATATATATATATATATAATGATTATAAAAATGAAGCAACCATTTTAGAATTTGGTCTTCAGGCAATGCTGAATACTTGAGTTAGAAAAGCTAGTAAAATTATATAACAGTTATGATTTCATAATTAAACAGTGCATGTAAGAAGAAATTGATAAACCATAGCCAAGTTGAAGAGTTTAATGTTTTTTATTTTTTGGTCTGTTTTCTTGACTGTTCTTTTTAAACATAGTTTAAGCAATTTAGTTAGTTACCTTATAAAGTGTCTCACCAAGAAAGTAAGACATTGATTTTGTGTTTCGGCTTAAATGCAAGAATTTCATTTGCTAATAATCTCTTAGATTTTGCAAATATACACACATTTATTACCATAAAGGACAACTAATTTTTATCTATATTATGAATTTGATCAATTAAGCATGACTTTTTTTTGGTATAAAAGAAGCCTTAGTTAGAGATATAGTTGCAATAATAAGATTTTGAACTCTATAAACTTTAAATTTATTGCATGCCAACTTTTAAAAATACTTAAATAAATTAATTAGGCTAAAATCCAAATTTAATTAGGCATTGTTTCCTATAAATTAGACATAATTAAGTTATAGCAAATTAGGAAGATTTTCATCAAATTGTCAAGGGTAGGTTTCAAGAACTTTTCATTAAAGAAAGTTAATAAAAATAACAATTAGAAACTTAAAAAGTAAAAGATCTATATCTGGCTAATGCTTCAAAAAAGGAAAAAAAGGTTCTGTACCCAATTTTTATCAAAGGTAATAATACTAATCCAAATTGCCCAGCCATTGCAGGAGAGATGCATTACTAAAATTAAAATTTGCATTGCATTTGCGTATAAATTTGGGTTTCTACTAATCAAAGAGTAATCACACCACCTTAATCAAATATTGTTTGCCTCATCCTTTAAAAAAGCAATGGAGACTGAAGGAGTACAAGTGATAATGGTGACCTTAGCCTTGCAAGGTCACATGAATCCCATGCTCAAGCTCGCCAAAGTGCTTGTATCGAAGGGTGTTCATGTCACCCTTGCCACCAATGATGTTGCACGTAAGCGCATGCTGGACTCCAAAATCTCCACCAACTTCACCACCTCCAATAACACCCCTGGTCGACTCAATCTAGCGTTCTTCTCTGATGGTCTTAGCCATGACTTTGATCGTGATAAGGACACCGGAACCTTCATTGCTTCACTTAAGGCAAACGGACCCAGGAATGTCTCAAATCTCATTGCTGATCTCAAAGCAAATGGCGATAATTTCTCATGCCTTATTACCAACCCTTTCATACCATGGGTGCCGGGTGTTGCGACTGAACATGGGATCCCTTGTAGCGTACTTTGGATCCAATCTTCAACTGTTTTCTCCATTTATTATCATTGTATTAAGCGTCCAGATTTGTTTCCCAACTTGGACAACCCCAATGGGATTATTGTAGATTTGCCTAGCATGCCAGGGTTCACAGTTGGAGATCTTCCAACTTTCATGCTTCCTTTTAGTCCTGCTCATTTTCGGCAATGGGTTGTAGAATTCATTTCAGTTCTGGACAAGGTAAAATGGGTTTTAGTTAATTCTGTTCACGAGCTTGAAGATGAGATTGTGAACTCCTTGGCATCAGTTAGACCGATTTACCCGATAGGTCCATTGGTGTCGCCCAGTATTCTAGGAAAGGAAGAAACTGTTGTAGGAAGTGTTGATATGTGGAGCGCCGAAGATTCTTGCATCGAATGGCTTAACAAGCAGCCACCGTCCTCAGTCATTTACATTTCATTTGGTAGCATAATTATGGCATCAAAGCAGCAAATCCAAAGCATTGCCACCGCGTTGAAGAACATTAACAAGCCATTCCTTTGGGTCGTTAAAGCATCGGAGACGAGGAAAGACGAATTCCCACAAGGATTTTTGGAAGAGATCACCAAGGAAAAACTAGGTATCGTTGTTTCATGGTGCCCTCAAGAGAAGGTGTTAACGAACCAAGCTGTCGCATGTTTCGTGACACATTGCGGCTGGAACTCGACCCTGGAAACTGTGGTGACTGGCGTGCCTGTTGTTGCCTATCCGGAGTGGACGGATCAGCCGACGAATTCCAAGATCTTGGTTGATGTTTTCAAGATCGGGGTGAGGATGAGAAAGCTAAGCGTAGAAGAGGTTGAAAGATGTATTAGGGAGGTCATTGATGGACAAAGAGCAGAGGAGATGAAGAAAAGGGCAATGGAGTTGAAAGAGGCCGCAAAGAAAGCATTGGAAGATGGCGGTTCTTCGAATCGGAACATCGATAAATTTATCGGTGAAATCAGCCGCAAACCTTCCATAAATAACGTTTAATTCATGAGCAGATGGAAATCGAATAATTGATTGGAGAATGCTTTCGAGTCTCTCTTTATTTTGCAACTTGTATTTCACAATGACAGTGTAGCACACAACTTCAAAGAGAAGTGCTAAATTACATTAGAAAAAAGACCAATAATATATATGTGTGCAATATTGATAAAGTATCGGACACCGATACGATTATTATTATTGAAATGCTTGTTTAAATTACAGTGAACAATATTCTATCCAGAATATTGTTCATTTTGATTAATTTTGCACGTATGTGCCAATACATGGATTAAATTAATCAATAATTTAGATAAAAGACTAACAATTTTTTATCAAGTGGCAAGAAATAAACGCACTTCATTTTCAATCAATATATATATATATATATATTATAAAAATATCAACTTCAAAAGTGCAAATAGTAAATTTTTTTTTATTGATATATTTTATTTAGATTTAAATTGATTTAAGTTTTGTTTATCTACTTTCTTTTTTTTTATTAAAAACTTTTACGGGAACAACACTTTTTAATTTATTGTTAAAAATAATGACAAGGTTTTGAAATAATATCAAAAAAATATTTATTCGTAAAGAATCAAAATCTTATTTAAGTAACTATATATTATGCAACGAAAAAATATTAAAGAACTATTTACTTGACAAGAATCGAGGAGTCAAATTATAACAAAAATTGATATTAAGATTAAATTGGTTGTATGATAAGACACTTGAATCATAAAATTATGCTAAAAGTACAATTATATATATTAATGTATGAGATTTAGACATTAATGATTTTAAGTAACAACATATATTAACAAATGGGATACACAAATATATAATAACTAACAATAAATACATAACCTTTAATATAATATAATATAACATAACATTTTATTTGATAGTAATAGCTTTGATATGATTTAATAGCCTTTAGTATGATTTTAATAACCTTTAATATAAGTTTAGTAATAATTTTAATAAGTTTGATATAATTTTGCATATTTATGTTGGTAACATTTAATGCAACTTTGATAACTAATTATATAATTTTGGTAATTTTTTGTATAATTTGATAACTTTTAATGTAATTTTGATAACCTTTAATATAATTTCGATATCTTTTTATATAATTTTGTTAAGTTTTAATATAATTTTTGATACCTTTAATATGATTAACCTTGAAAAAAGTTTTTTATTTTGGTAACATTCAATATAATTTTAATAGCTTTTTGAATTTTTTTAATAATTTTAATAAAGTTTTTATATAATTTTGAAAGCTTATAATATAATTTTTATAATTTTTAATATAATCTTTGATGTAATTTTAACAATATTAACTTTTAAAATAACTTTGATATTAACAACCTTTCAAAGAATTTTGATAACTTTTTATACGATTTTAATAATTTTTTGTATAATTCTCTATTATTTCCATTATCACTTCCATTTAAAAATTTAGAGTCAAGACTTTCAAGTTAAATATATTAGTAAAGAGAAAAAAAAAATGAAAAACAAGAATAGAACAATTTACCTTTGGCTACTAGCAAAATAGTTTGGTAGGATCTATTTTAGTTTCTAGAATAGAAACATGCTGTGATGTGTAAAGACATGAATTCTGATAAATATAACATACGTTATTCGAATTTTTTATTTTTTTTAAAATATCATATTTAATATTTGTGTTAAACACATTTGTATGTGAGTATAAGAATACAATTATCTAAATATATAAAAATTTTAAAAATAAAATATAAATACGTTGGATATATTCTTGTAGCTGACATTCACCATCATACCAGTAACAAAAAGCATAGATTAGTCAAATGCTTGCTTGATTGAGCCACTCCCAAAGCCATAAACCGTCCTTTCCTTTGACACCCGAACCATAAAAGGGGCAGCTCCTCATTCAATGGAGATGCATAACCATTCTTTTTAGCTCCACTCTTTATTGACAGAATATTTTGAAAGCCTTGGAATTTTTTTTTAAACTATAAAACCAAGGGGCCACGACTTGAGACTTAAAATTAAAAGACTTAAGACCATATAGACCCAACAATTTACAACATTAGCAATGAAACACTTATGTCTTGTTCTACTGGTATCGGCCATGCTTGTTCCTTCAGAGTCAGCTCCTGTTGATTGCTGTGGGCCTAAGAAGATTGGAGATGCAAGCGGGGAAGCTGTTGCCGAAGTTAAAGATGTTAGGATAGGTTCAACTTCAAATTCTGCTGAAGATAGGGGCGGTCGGGTTTTAGCAGAGCCGAAGCAGGCGGTAACTATGGCTTCCGGACCGAGTCGTAAAGGCCCTGGTCATTAGTAATCCGTCCTTCATTTCAATTTTTGTTAGGTCTGGTTTGTAATTGTTCAGGAGCATGATTGTGTGTGTGTGTGTGTGTGTGTCTATATACATATATATATATATATATTTAGTTGGATATGTATATATACATATGTGTGTGTTACTTAGACTTATGTGTAAGAGTTGGACATAGGTATGTCTTTGATATAGGAATGTTCAATTTTTTTTTTTAAATTTTTTAGATGTATTTTGAGAGTCCTCAAAGGATGATATCTCTTTAACCATGTTCAAATATGTATCAGATATAGGTGTCAAACATGAATACTTAAAAAATATGAAAAGTCAAAAGCAACATAGAGCTGGCATGCTTACAGTTTACATTGTAACTCATTTTTTTTTAAGTCATCATTTCAGGAGCCATAGGCTATAAAACTAACCTATTTCCAGATCGAGATTCGATATAGAAACTAAAAAGAGGATCACAGAAGATATTACTTCATATAGTTGTAATGAACCAAGTACATCTATGGGGTTTCCTAAAGTATAGCTGCAGTCAATAAAAACGTGGTTTTTTACGATTAAACCAATGGAGATTATCTGGCTTCACCAATCCTCAATCTTGAGAATACTTCACTAGCAGTTACACCTGAAGTACCATCAAATACTGCAGTTGTGTTGTCTTCATCAATGGTTGGAAAGCTATTGGATGGTAGACGATCGACAACCGGCATTGAAAATTCCAATGAAGCATTGGTTATACTGTCTTCAAGTGGGCCTCGGTTCATTGGCGTCAGCTGAAGCTGCAATGCATATTCCAAGTCCCACAAAACATCGCGCATAATTGGCCTTTCGGTTCCAGATGGCTTCAAACACTTCTCGGCTGCTTCAGCGAACTTCCTGAATGAGTTAGGATTGATTGTACCCACTAGCATTGGATCAATGATATTCTCAAGTTGGCCTTTCCTGAGCCAAAGCATTCCCCATTCAGCTAAGTTTACTTCCTCCCTCCGATTCGAGGTGATAACTGCTGGCCTAGCGCAGAGGACTTCAAGGAGTACAACTCCGAAGGAATACACATCAGATTTATCTGTCAATTGCAGTGATATGAAGTATTCAGGGTCAAGATATCCAAAGGTGCCTTTTACATCAACACTGTGTTCTACACCAGGAAGGCCTGATTTTGAAAGACCGAAATCGGCAACTTTGGCCACAAACTGTTCATCAAGCAAGATGTTTGTTGACTTAACATCGCGGTGAATGATTCCTCCAGCTGAACCAGTGTGTAGGTAATTAAGGCCTTTTGCTGCACCGATGCAAATTTCGAGTCTTTCCTTCCAAGATAATTCGGATTTTGCACTGTGAGATTTCTCAAGATTGGCAGTTGGATGATAGAGATTATCTCTAAGAGTTCCTTTCTCCATGAATTCATAGACCAATATCATTTCAGATCTTTCATCACAATATCCAATTAAGGAAACAAGATGACGATGACGAATTCGAGATAAGACCACTATCTCTGTTTGGAATTCCAGGAGGCCTTGACCATGTCCTGGTTCACTCCTTTTCACTGCCACTTTCGTGCCACGAAACATTCCTTCATAGACTTTTCCGAATCCACCCTCTCCAATCAGCAAGTTTGGATCAAAGTTCTTGGTTGATTGCTCAATTTCATGATAAGATATTCTCAGAGCAAGATTTAAATTTGAAGGGGACAAACTGGCAGTTGTTTCAGACATTTTGTTGTAAGAACTAACCCTTCCAAACAATGGCACTGAGTAAGGCCAACTTGAAGATTGTTCAGGCTTTCCTTTCCTGTATTTCAAACTCAGAAGCACGACTGCTATCAAAACACTAACAAATGCACACCCACCAATGGTACCAATTATAGCAAAGAGACTAGTCCTTTTACTTTTAGGCATCCCTGGCAACGAAACAAAATCTGATTTCTTCATTAACTCCATTATCTCCAGCCCATTCAGGAATGCAGTTTGATTCTGGGAATCAGATCGGGGGCCTATACTTATGTTCATGATTCCAGATTCATCAGAATCAACCACAAAATCATAGTAAAATGGAGCCGCCAACTGGCCCATTTTATCATATGAACTGATCTTCTGACCAAATTTGTTGTAGATATAGAGATTAAAGACGATAAAATCAAGAGATACACTAATTATGTCACAAAAGTGAACTCGAACAAAGTGTGTAGAACTCTTGCTCACATTAAAACTCCATGTTATATTGAAGAAATTCAGTTGTCTGCTACCATCTATATTCAATTCTTTTGCAGTCCTATAGACAAGGCTCGGAGCAATATATTCTGTGGATCCTCCAATTTGGTATTTAGGTGAATCAGTGAAAAATTCACTGTTCCGGGCAGCTTTCGGATTAAACAAGAAAGGATCGTCCGGTATCCAGTACCTCCACAGTGTATCGTTTTCCGGTGTGAGGGTAAGCCCTCCAACATTAATCCTGTAAAGTGTATGTAATACCTGAGAGGGCAAATCATCAAAAGAATTTCCACTTCCTGCAGGAGTAATGCGAGGAGCAGCATCAGGGATGAAATTTTCAGGGGCAAGAAAGACTTCAATGGCGTTTACGAAAGCTAGATCTGATCCTTCAGAAGGTATGAAGTTGATTCTAAATCTTCCTACACTAACCGTGACCAAAAATTCCTTGATGACAGGCAAACTAGTAGTACTATTCTTGACAGTAAAATTCGATAATAGCCAAAATCCTGTAGCTGAAACGTTAAATTTAGCATTGGCTAGATTTGAATGAGATGAAGAAACAAAGAAATGGAGACGTACAAAGTAGGTGCCATTCGTTTTAATAAGAAACTCATAAAAAGACGGCTGTCGATAGATTCTTGCAGACTGATAGAGTGGGGATACGCCTGCCGAGGCGGGATTTGCATCAGGGACAGCGCTGCTTTGTCCTACAAAGAAGGAAACCCCAGAATTCAGGTCACCGACAAAGTTCCGAGTCCGACCTCCGGTAACGTTGAAGTTGGACTTTGATCCACAGTTGATGAAGTACTCGTCCGGAAGCTCGTAAGCTGAGGAGAGAGGCAGATGAGAAAAGAATTGGAAGGGAAGGAGAAAGACGGATAGTGGGAAAAGAATCTTCAGGTGGTGAAGCTTTTCCATCGGAGGTAGCCAACGTTTTTCAGTAGATTGGAAGTGAAAGTTATGAACACCTTGAAACCGAATAAAGGCAACCAAGAATAAATCATACATGTGATGAATGTTACACAACCATCGATGGATCAGCTGGTTGGGGTTATTTTAAATTAATTAAAGATTTTAAGTTTGAGTTATTAGATATATATTTATGTTTTATAAGAGAATTTTATTATTTTTATGATTTTATTTGATTTGAATTTAGATTAATTAGCATATAATGATAATTGAGTGTCGAATGATTTTGGTTAAAAAATAAATATTACATAATTCATTTAATATATATCATAGTTACATTTAAAATTATAATAAATTTAATAATTTATATTATGTTTATATAATAAAAAAAATAAAATAAGATATACAAAGATAAATTGTCAAATCTAGCATTTTCCTTTGACGGTTTTTTCCACCCACTAATATCCGTCACCATGTGATAAAAGAAAATATTATAGAATTTACTAATTGCATTTGTTTTTCCCTTTACTGTTTTTGGTGTGAAACCTGGAAAGTATTGCAAATTTGCCTTAATGGAGATTCCAAAAAGATTAGAGAGCCTGTTAAAGTAGATGCATTATTGGTGGGGGCAGTCTAAAAAGTAGGATTATCTTTTTTTCTGGTTCATCACTTTAATAAAGAAGTAATTTATAAAACCTAATCCCTGGAAAAAGACTTAAAGTGATTGTGTTCATATATAATCTGATCCTTCCCAGCAAAACCCTCTCTGTTAATCTAAGTTATCAGAGCTGTAATTTTTAATGCAACTTCAAAAATCCTGACATGACTTTACAAAAGAATGAATAATTTAATGTCAATAATTTCTTGGAAGATATGTTCATTTTGAATAGAGATTTTATCAGTAACAAGTAAATTTCGTATTTTTACATATATCATTTAGACCGGTTGCCATTGATGATGTTAACAGAAACAAAAAGGGAAAATTCATCTGCAATGACATTTTCTTTATCTGAAAAGCTTCAATAGGCTGTTCATTACATAGGATTAAAAATGAAATCTCTGGTCAATTTCATCTGCAAGTTCCATGGCAGTTTACCCCTTTCAATAATCTGAGGCCAAGGTTTTATAATCCAGTTAAATATTAATTAACCATCTGCAATATCAAGTCACCTTGATGCTAATGAAAAAATAAAATAAAAATCTTGCTATTCAAGCAATCAAATTTGAAAGCCAGTTTTATATAACCTGTGTCATAATCTCATAGATATGTTAATTGGGCATCGGTTCAAGGTGATATTTTAGCCGCTATAGTTTCCTGATACAGTATCTCACTAATATTACTGAATTTGACATGTTACAGTAATATGATGACTGATAATGAAGATATGTCGCGACTTTGCAGAAAAATTTTGGGAGAGAACATGGGATGTCACGAGATTCAACAAGTTCCTGTGAGTGATAGGAAATAAACAAAAACTATTAGTGACCTTCAATGCCCCAATATCAACCTTAAAACTCCATAATTACTGAGGTTGAAATTTAAGGATGGCTAGGGGGTTTTATAAAAACCTTGCATGAACAAGAAGTTAGAAGGCTAATCCTAACTGGAGACAAATCATATATAGATATCCATTTACTTCAGAACAGAATATACTTCAGAATATCTTGGATTATTATTTTACAAGCACTTCATAAATGAACCATCATCCATCGACTAGCTGAAAAGGAATCAGGTTGATTTTGTTGTGAGTCGACCCTCGAGTTTTAGTTCTAGTTGATTTGCTGGAGTTCATATAGCATCTTGGTAGTCTTGGCCCTTCAGATTCATAACAGCTTTTTCACCTTTTTGCAAGACATGACCCTGGATATTGTGGGGAAGAGGTAAGACATTTAAGTTTCTCCATTTTTAGACAAATTGTTAATAAAACAACAAATACTTAACAGATATCAAAAACTGCTGAAATTATAATCATAGTTGGTATACCTTGAATTAATGGAGATTATCTGGCAGTAGCACTCGTAAACTTCATCTGGGAGAACACTTCACTAGCAGATGTATCTGAGCCACTGTTACCAACCATGGATTGTTCATTTTCCTCGACTGGAAAGCTACTAGTTGGTAAATGGATAAGCACCGGCGTCCCAAACTGCAATGAAGCATTTGTTGTGCTTTCATCAGGCTCTTCTCTGTTAATTCCAGTATGTAAAGTCAATGCATATTTCAAGTCCCATAGCACATTATCCATAGTAGGCCTCTTACTACCCCTTGCCTCTAAACACTTCTCAACTATTTCACCAAATTTTCTCAATGAACTAGGGTTTATTTGATCCACCAGGAAAGGATCAATGATTTTTTCAAGCTGCCCTTTCTTTAGCCAAAGCAAGCCCCATTCTGCTAGGTTGTGAGTTGAGCTGACAATAGCTGGTCTAGCACAGAGAACTTCAAGAAGTACCACTCCGAAAGAGTACACATCGGATTTTTCTGTCAACTCGAACGACATAAAATATTCTGGATCCATATAGCCAATGCTACCCTTTACACCTGTATTAGTCATGGCTAGATCAGAATGACTTGATTTCGAAATACCAAAATCGGAAACTTTAGCCGTATAATTTTCATCAAGCAAGATATTTGTTGACTTGACATCGCGGTGAATGATTTTCAAAGCTGAACCTGTGTGCAGGTGATGGAGGGCTTTTGCTGAGCCAATGCAGATCTCAAGTCTTTGCTCCCATGACAATCCATTTGGTTTAGAACAGCCATTTGTGTCATATAGATTATCTCTAAGATTCCCCTTTTCCATGAATTCGTAAACTAATATCATCTCAGACCTTTCATCACAGTATCCAATCAAGGAAACAAGGTTCCGATGGCGTGTTTGAGAAAGCACCATTATCTCTGTCTGGAATTCTGACAGACCCTGCTTGTGTCCTCGTTCCCTCCGTTTAACAGCAACTTTCTCGCCCCGGAGCATTCCTTCATATACCTTTCCAAATCCACCCTCACCGATGAAATGTTTTGAATCAAAATCTTCTGTTGCTTGCTGTATTTCAGCAAAGGGTATCTTTAGTTCAAGGCACAAACTAAGACCAGCAGTTCTATCAGTTGAAATTTCATTTTCACTCCTCCCTCCAAAACCAGCCCAAGAAGATGGCAACCTTGGAATTTTGTCCTGATCTTCTTTCATGCAGATTAGACGAACCATCACGACCGCCATTATAATCAATGCAAATGCCAGACCAAGTGAACCAACTATGATGAGCAGAGTTTTCTTCTTGTGCTTGGGTGGCACAAAAGATGAATACGAATTTTCCATCACCTGCATAATCTCAAGGCCATTCAACAAGGCAGTTTCATTTGGAGTATCTATACGAGAGCCAACACTTACGTCAATATTTCGAGATTTACCAGAATCAACGACAAAATCAGCATAAAATGGAGCTGCCTGCTGATTAACTGTCACATCTGGACGGATCCACTCGCAAAAATTTCCATTGATACAGAGATTGAACCCACGTGAGAGACTCGTGCTAACAAAATCACAGAAATGTGCCCGAACAAAGTGCCTGGCATGCTCACTGGCATTAAAACGCCAAGTAATATTTGGAAATTTTGAATTCAATACTTTGGCAGTCCTATAGACATCCTCTGGGGCGATATACTTAGTTGAACCATTAACTGGACGTCCAAATTTTAATAGATTAGAGCTAGTTGAATTGTCTTCAGCAGACCCCGGAAAGAGCAAAAACTGGTCATCTGCAATCCAATACCTCATAAGTGTATCAGCCTCTTCTGTGACGTTGTCACCTCCAACATTGATCCTATAAACTTTTTGCAAAACTGTAGAATGTAAACCACCATAATTGCCTTTAATCCCTGAGGAATTTACGTGTATGGCACTATAAGGGATGAAGCCAGTGGGGGCTAGAAAGACTTCAATGGCATTTACAAAAGCCAAACGCGATGTTTGAGAAGGTATGAAGTAGATCACGAATTCACTAGCTCCAATACTAAGCAAGAATTCCTTAACCACTGTTGATTCATTACTATTTGTCATCTTAAAATTCGATAACAGTAACAGCCAAGGAACTGAGGCATCAGATTTGGCTGAGACATTAAACACAGCATTCGCTAAGCTCACTGAAGACGACAAAGCATAGAAATGAAGACGTACCAGGTACATGCCACTTTCGCTTATTTGAAGCTTATAAGCGCAAGGGTGGCTAAATATTCTTGCCGTTTGATATAACGATGGTATATCAGCTGAAGGATTAATGTCTTGGACAGTTTTGCTTCCTCTCCCAGAGAAGAGGTTCTGGTCTCCTGTGAATTTCCTTCTTCCGAAGGGGACAATCGACTTTGATCCACAGTTAATGAAGTATTTTTGGGGGAGACTGTAAGTGTCATCAACAGCTTCAGCTGGTGAGAGAAGAAAGGGTGAGAATAGTTGGAGAAGTGAGAACAGAACCGTGAATGAGCGAAGCATTTCTGGGGGTTGTTGCTTGCTGCTTTCACAGTGAGGGGAAGTAGAAGAGAATGCTGGTTGGATAGATTAAAGTTATAAGTGATAAACGTGCATTGAAACTGTAAAGAAATAAAGACCTTCTCATTTTAAAAAAATAATTTTTGGTTGACGTTGAATTGCTTTTTGTTAGAGTCACAAATTACATAAATATCATGGAAAAGCTTAGAATCATGGATAAGATCTGTTTGGCCTCAACCCCTTGTTTTTTTTCAACTTTATTCCCTGGTGAAATAGACCCCATAAATAGACAGTTGATTCCAGATACTTCAGTTGTTGTTTGGAAATAAGGGATTTGCCAAAACCAGTTTCCTAGAAATTGCTCGCCTCTTACATTCAAAAAGGCCACAATTAGCGTGCTCTTGACTTAAAGAGTCAACTGGTCATCTGCAAACTTTGATAAGCAAATGACAAATGATTTTTTTTTAAATGAAAATATGCATTGATCTATTGACTTAAACATTACCTACTGAACTTCCAATAACCGCAGGCCCAAAATTAATGTTACATGGTTATTAACTTGCAAACTTTTTCAGTCTGTAACCCTTCTTCTAAAGTGGAATCAGTTTCACACTTTGTAGACTCCAAATCCAGGTGCCTTTGGTCTTGCCAATGAAATCATTCCTTTAGAGAAACACTATAGGGCATGCATCTTGCAACAGGATAAAATGAAAATTTGCTTCATGCAATTGGACTTTGGTTTTAATTGAATGAATCGACCAAAATTAAATTTAATTTGTTTAATTAGTTAGCAAAAAAAAAAATCAGTTTGGTTATGGAAAGAAGATTTTTGAAAATTTCGGTTAATTGGTTAATCGAATTACTTGAAATATGTATAATATTATATTTTTAATCTTTATTAGATGTTTTAAGTTTTATATTATTGAAGTTTTAGACTTACTATAAATGTAACTTTTACAAATTAATATTTGACATTTGAATTTTTGTCATATGATTATATTTATTTGAATTATAAAAAATTAGAAACTTAAGATTTTAAAATGAAAATTTTAACTTGTTGATGTAAAACAATAAAAATTAGATAATTCAGTTAACCGATCGAATTAATCAAAATAATTTCAGTTAATTTAATCAGTTTGGTTAACAATTAAAAAAATAAAAATTTAATTTATTCGATTAAGGAAATTTCGATTTCGTCAAACAACCGAACCAACCGTTTGAACACCCCTGGCTTATGCCACTGCTGTCCTTTTCTAAACCAAAACCAGTATGCAAACGCTTGTCCTTCCATGGTATTTACACTCACAATGGTCATTCCTCTGTAATTTCTCTATTTCACTACTTTCTCTCGTTTCTAAGATCTGCGTACGAGAAATGATTTGGAAAATTATAAAAAACTGAATGATGGATATGTGAATTTCATGTATCAAACATTTTGTTGTGCCGTGGTTCATTGGAAGTTGTCTTACAGGATACATGATGCTTATGCAAGCAAAAAGATTTCTATTGAAGGACATCAAATGATATAAGTTAAATAAAGAAAAAGATTAAAAAAACAAGAGAAAAAGGATAGCTTCTTGCAGCTCTCTTCCATGGTTAAATGCCCCACCGGCATGCTCCAGAACTCAGAACACGTAAAGTGACTTGTTTCGTTTAATGGCTGCGTTAATAAAAATGTTCATTAACTCAAAGAAAGCATTTTTCTACCATCTTTTTGCAGGCGAAT
>JBBYHK010000005.1:2250311-2301002 GCA_038382065.1 Adansonia grandidieri
AAGATGGTGCATGTAAGAATGGAAGATGTAACAAACAACAGTGTCTCATCTCATTCAGCCAGATTGTTATGATAAGAGGCTTTTAGTTGGATTATTCCAGGAACCAGATCCAGGTGGCCCACCAGAGGCAAAATTATTTGTGTCATTTTCTTGAACTACCATTGATGAATTGATGAACAACATGTTCTCATCATATTCCCATTCCATCTTTGCCAAAGCTTCCTAAAAGAATATTTTGGAAATTAAAGTTTTCTATTTGAGAACTCTTTGGGTCTTTACTCTTTTGGTTTCATGATATTTAGTTAATTACTTAACTCATCCCTAAGTTTTTTCAAATATATATGCTCAGAATAGAGCTTCATTTCAGCACCGATAATCTTTGAATAAAATTGCTTTATGATAATAAATTTGATTTGATTGTTGATTTGAGTCTAATAATCTCATACAACTGTGAATTCCTTTCACATTTGAAAGGTAGGTATCCAGAACTCTCCAAATAGTCAAAAAATGAAAAAGAAACTTAAAGCAAAATTATCATTAATTATTAAAACAATTACATGTCATTAACAGCTAAACAGATTACTAAGAATTTAATCCGTTAACACCAAATAAGACAAAAAAAAAGCCATCTAGACAAGTCATTCTCAAATATAAGTGTTTAAAAAATGTGATTTCTAATTATTTACCTTCACTTTTTCAAAACCACAGTGCACATTTAATCTATGTAATTTAGACTTGGTATGAATTTTGAATACGAGTGCATATCTAACATATATATATAAATCTTTTTAAGTTTTTTATTTATTTTAAGAGTTATATTCTCTGTATTATGTTTAAATATTAGTTAAATGTAAATATAAGATATGAGTACTTAAAAAAAATAAAAAATTAGAGTAATACGGCATTTAGCCATTTTTATTGTTTAATTTGATATCTCTGCATCACCATTGTGTCATTTTTAAATGACAAGTTGAGATGCATTTAGAGTGATGCTAATTGCTGTGTTTCAATATGCCTAGTTGGGAGGCATTTTAGTTTCCTGTTTTTATGTTAGCTTTTTTTTTTTTTTTTTCTTTTACGTTTTTAATTTCTTTTATGTACGGAAAGCCATATCTCTTCCTACAAAATGCCCTTTCGAGCCAGCATTTCAAAGGCATCCTTAATTATTGCTTTGCTTCAATCCTTATCTTCTCAAAAAAATGCTTAACTTGATAACAAGATAAGACTGAGGCTTTGATGTCTTACATTCAATTATCATATCCTGATTGAATCTCCATACTTCTACTTATAAACACACACACGCACACACACACACACACACACACGTATATATATATATATTAGCCTCAGTAAATTTTAAACCTTCATCAGCTTCCACTGCATCAGAATCTCCCACCTCCCTAATTCCATTCCCACCAAAAAAAAAAAATGCCCTTAAGATGATAAAGTGATAATCATTTTACCCCCTTTGCTTAGGGAATCTGGAAATTTCAGATACCCCCATGAATTTGGTTCTTAAAAAGTGGTTTTCATGCTACAAAAATGAAAAGTATTATGCTGATATATGCTCAAATTTTATGCATTTTCAATACTTTTCTTTATGACTTTTGTTTGGCAGTTGGAAACACTTTAAAAGAAAAGTTTATGTTTTTAGGGTTATGTTAGATATGAGTAAGACTCTGGAAACTGGGGCATGATGATCAGTGATTTATTAGTATCTCTGTTTGAAAAATGGCTTATCCGTTTAGCATATTTGAAGCAGATAGAATCTACTTTATACGGATTTAAGTAAATGTTTAAATATAAATATATATCTGCAATGCATATAATTAATCTTTTTAAAAATTTTTTATATATTTAAAAATTTATAAAAATAAAGTTGAAGTAACGTAACATAGCATTGTTATTCTTCTGTAGAATTATTTGTTTGTTTCAACTAATTTTGGACTGTATATATGAAAAACTAATTGATAAGACAAGTCTAATGCTCAAAAACTTCTGACTCAGCATTCCAACATCAGAATTATTTTATCTCAAAGAAGCTTCAGCATCAAAGCTGCTTTCATTTCATTTCATCCCAATGCGGGGAAGCTGAGATTTTTTATTTTTTTAATTTGATGAGCAGAGAGATTCTGAGAATAAGAACAAGTGGTTCCCAATGCACTTCTCCCACCACTGCATCTAGAGACCCACATTGGTCCGCTCCTTTATTATTTAAAATTTGAAAGTAAATATTAAATATAAATATATATATATTTATATATATATATATGATATGAAAATATTTATTTATTTAAAATTTTTTAATTTATTTAATAAATTTTAAAAAAATTATATTTTTATATTTATATTTAAATATATATTAAATATAAAAATTAAATATAAATAATTAAAAAAATAAAGAGTTAGGAAGCAAAAATCAGGCACCCTTCATATCCACTGCCCAGCTTTTAATTTTTTTTTTTTTATTACCATTATTGTCAGTTCCCTTGGGCTGTTGGACCCTCCAAAGCCCCTTAATAATTCTATGTTATCCTATCTAATCGCTTCTCTGCTTCCATATGTTTCAGCAAACTTGAAACCTCACTAACCTGATTTTGCATCAGATCATTTAATTTTACATGAAATAGATGACAATTCTGATTCATGAAACATATAACAGTCAACTTTGAACCTACATATATAAATCCAGCCTTTTTTAAAAAAAAAAAAAATTCAAGTTTCTTTTCAGGAATTTGCAGTTTCGTTTTCTATTTGCTGGTTGCCGTATCGACCCTTGCCTGTTTTAAAGCCGACAAAGCTGTACCATAGAGGATGGATGTCCAGGAAGATAAGAAGTGATGGTGTGGATACGAATCATTGAATTGAATGACATGCCCAAAACCCTTATTTTTTTTTTTACTGCCAAAATGTCAGTTTTCTGATTCAATAAATACCCAAAAAAAAATTTTTTTGTTTGAATTTTAACGTAAAATAGGATCCCTTCAGCAACATCTTGACAAAAATTCTACCTGAAATAAGTAAGCAAGACCCACCCTTCGTCAAAAACCAATAAAACATTCCATCTGTATTATACATGCAAGGAGTGGTCCATGTGATTTGCCCGAGTCCTGCTAAATAGATTGAAAATTTATGGCATGGGTAACTAGGATTATAGAGAGCAAAAGATGTTCGGGAGTTGGGATTAAAAGTATTCATAGGTCGGGTAAAGTGGTAGATTGAAATTTTTTAAATTTTTTGTTCAAGTTTGAATTTGATCTAACCTAACTTATAGATTTGAGTTACTATCTAAAAAATTATTTTCATATTAATATTTATTTTATAATTAAATTGAAATAGAAATTATTATTTTATTAAATATATATTGATTCGAGTCAAGTCAAGCTAACCTAAATTACTATAATTTTGAATTGGATAACCAGCTCAATCCTTGATTAAGTCTACTTGAGATTAATGTTAGTAAGAAAAAAGTCATTTACTTGGTCACTATTTGGGCTTTGAACTGAAGCTGGATAAGCTACTTTTTACTTGTTGATATTAAGTTGAAGTTTGAACCATTTGCTATAAAAATTTAATCCTAATTATCTGTTAATATTCTTTCTGGATAACCTAAAGCTTTTCCTTGCGTTAATTTGAGATTATGACTCTAATTCTGTACTGAATGGAAGTGTTTTCATGACTCCACTTAATCAAACACAGGCTTTAATTAATTGTGTAGGTTGAACTGCTGCTGTCTTTATGTTACAGAATCTAACTACATAGAAAAATTGCAAAATATGTTCAGACAATGACTCATTTGAGACAGACACATGAATTACTACCAATGAATTGACTATTAATGGCATTATCTAAGCCTTCCTTTATCCTGAGAACATGAGGAAAAAAGGTTAAAGTTCCTGTTATTAATTCATCCAACATGGAGAATCCATGTAGTTGATGCAATAAGTGCTCAAAAAAAATAAAGGTGAAAAAGATTAGCATGGAATCCTAAGCTTGACATGGCCAACATAGTTGACATAAGCATTATCAGAGATGGGAAATCCCCCCAGATAAAAGGGGTTCTAAATTTAATAATATCTACTGCCACTTCCTTGCCCATCCGCTAACTCTTATACTTTCCACTAAATTCCTCCTATTTAACCGCAAAAGCTTCACAGTTTCTTGAAGCCCCTCTGATAACTTTCTTTTTTCCAATACAGTAACCTATATCTGAGTTGAGAATATCTTAATTTTGTGCTATGATTTTCCAGTGGGATGAGAAAATAAATGAGACATCATCCGTCAACAATCTGGATGCTGAATCGAAAACAGGAGCTGGAGATGATCATAACTTGGGGGGTTTGTTGAGTTTAGGGCTCAACAGGAATGAGCCTGCAACATCTGGAGAGTGTGATAGTAGTACTCAATCAAAGCCTGCAGCCAGCAACAAGGTTTTCTCATGCAACTTCTGCATGAGAAAATTCTACAGTTCTCAAGCCTTGGGTGGCCACCAAAATGCACACAAGAGGGAAAGAGGAGCTGCAAAAAGGTTCCAGTCTCACAAAATGATGATGATGACAACAATGGGGTTCCCCTTCAATTCTATGTCGGTTCGATCCCTTGGGGTCCGGCCTCATTCTCTGGTTCACAAGCCTACCAGAGAAGCATCAATGGTGGCTAGATTTGGAAGTGATTCCAGTCCTGGTGGGTTTGGTATGGCTTGGACACCCTTTATGCTTGAAGAATCAATGGATTCGATCTGGCCAGGAAGCTTCCGCCTTGATAAATTGCCAAACCAAGAAACTAATTTGCAAAAGCTGGACTTAAATCTTCGGTTGTAGAAGTTTTTAACTGTTCTATCTCACTTTGGGGAATTTTACCTTTTTTTTTTTTTTCCCTTTAAATATAAAGGCTTTGTTATCTTTGTGTGATATGTTTCATATTCTCATCCTTTGTCTAATAATCACTACAAATTATACTTCTGCAAAAATGGACTGCCCTGCCCCTCTGCTTCTACAATTCCATTAATTATAGCAACCAAACTGAATTTTCATTTTTGAGATAACCTTTTCTCAATCATGAATAAACAAATTTCAACATTTTATTTATGATTAACAACAATCCCAATCTTCCATTTTTCGCAAGTTTTAACTATAACTATGTATTCTAAATTGAATTAATGTGATTATTAGTGTATCCCACAGTACCAGAACTGTACTAGAAATTCTGTTGATGTATTGCCAGTCTAACTTTCACCCATTAAAAAAAGGAAAACAGGACACAAATGAAAGTGTTTTTTTACCATATTAAGCATCAAAATTGCACAAGTGAAAAGCTTGATAGGATTTAAACTTCAGTCTAATCCAGTTGATTCATATGATCTTTTTTAGTAATAGCATTTAATAGATTTGATATTTAAAGTCAAATATTTAATTTTTTTCTCAAATTAAGATTTTCTTTTTTTTTTTTTAACCAAAAAAGCTTTCAGGCTTGTCTAACTTGGCAGTTGCTAACTTTGCATGAGAACCAGATTTCATTTTGGTCTGGGCTAAAAGATAAAATCACATAATTCAAGTACCCTAATCAAGTACTGTAGCTTGAGCATGATTTTTGGGCTTTTTCTCCAAATTCAAAGTACATTATCCTGATCTGATTAACGTCAATCAATAACAGAGTGGGCTTCTAAACATTGGTCACTTGGAAATTGTTAAACTAATCCATGCAATAAACCGGGATTTTACTAAGATATATGCCAAACTGGTGAAGTGGAATTCAACTGTACAAATTGTACTTCCAAGAGGGTATTGGAGGCTGACCCAAGATTTCTTTCTTCCATAAAGCTGACTTCAAAATTTTCATTTCTTTGTTGCCATTGTCATCATGAAAAACTTACTTTTTTAGGAAAGGACTTGTTCATGATTTAAATAACTTTAATCTTTTTGCACTAATACAATTCATAGACGGTGAGAGTTATGTCATTAGGATTTTTTATTTTTTTTAAAGTATTCGTATCTGATATATAATTATAAAAATATAATTTTTAAATATATAAAATAAGTAAATATACCCAATATTTACTTATATCTTATACTTATATTGAATTCGGATAACCTAGTTTGAGAGTTTTAGACCATCATTGAATTGTAATAAAACAGTTTTGCTCCAAATGTCATTAGTTTTTGAATTTAAATCTCCAATCTCCCAACTTAAATCGTATAAAAATTGAAGGCAGCTCCTTCGGATTACCATTAACGAAACCAAGAATCTGAAAACAGATTGCAGTTACGGCCAAAATAAAACCAATAAATCGTCAACCTAGAAGCATCTTTCCATGATCAAGCATGCATGTGATGTTAATTAGAGAGCAATTATCTAATAAGCCTTGACCCCTCCAAAAAAAGATGGTTGGGATGGTTTAGGCATAAAAGAAACGTTAATAACAACCCTACCATTGCAGCCGTCTGAATTTTGCAGCATACATGGGCATAGATATACCAGGAAAAGGAACATAACCTATTTCCATCTGTTATTAGTCTATATAACCTAAACCAACAACCTTCCTTCATAGATTGTTTGACTTCAAATCCCTCTCAACATATTATAATGTTTGATGAATTATTAGTGATTTAAATTAATAAGAAGCTGTAAAAGCAAGGAGCCAGATATTTTTCTCATAAAATTGTTAAAAGTCTTTTGATTATGTTGTCTAAATTTGAAAGTAAATTTCAGATATAAATATATTCAATATAATTTTTTAAATATTTTATATCTTCGGAGAATAATTTTTTATTCATATCTAAATATATATTAAACGTAAATGTAAAATATCATCCTTTTAAGAGAAGAACGTAAAATCAAGATAACATAGGTAAGCGGTAATTTTTTTTCCAAGTAGATAACCGGTAAATGATTACAGAAATAGGGCTAAATATATTGTTTGTAGGACACTGACAAAGAAAAAATATAACTTAAATTAGATAATAAGGCCGAAAACTTAAAGGAAACCCATATTGCTCTTCTCGATTCATCTCGATCGTGACATTAAGTTATTAAAGTCCCATTGAAAAATCAAAGGTTTCGATTCCTAACAGCATTAAAAAAAAAGCACAGTACTGATAAAGAAAATCAACTATGTACTGAGCTTTCCAACCCTTAAATCAAAATCTTATCCACAACCACCAATCATTTGGGGTAAATTTTACCAGTAAGCCATACTTTTTCATGGCATAAACTAGAACAATTATGCTAAAAGAAAGGGATAAAGAAGGAATAAGAAAGTTAAACAAATGTGTATGACTTATACAGCTGTTATAGACACCAGGGCCAAGGACAAAATATGCAAGCCGGTCAGGACAACCTTTTCCTTGTTGCAGACCGCACAAGACAGCAAAACCTCAGTACGCAGATCGAATATAAATATTAAAGGTAAATATATATTTAATAAAAATATTAAAAAATTTTATATTTTATTTTTATATTTGAATGTATATCAAATATAAATTTTTTAAAAAATAAAAATTCGGAGCATCTAGAATCCTAAGATCAAAATTAACCGCTTTGTTGTTGAACTGATTTGACAGGGTACTGGTTTCATGTTTGCTTACTTCAGGACATATATATAATCTTAGCATAAATTAACCCTAGCTACGGGTCTGAAAATTATATATTAAATTAGATATATACTCCTATTTATATTAAAAATTATATCTAAATCGTCTAGGAATAGATTTGAATCTTTATTAATTAGTTCAATAAAATCAACCCAAGATCTTGCTTACCATTTGGTCTCCACTCTCCAACAAAACCTGAAAAATGTTGACAAAAATGTCGATATCTGATATGCTATTAACCTGCCATTGCTACATTTATTGTGCTGACTGACCAGCTTAAATGTGCCCATCTACAGCACGATTTTATCGATGTTGCTAGCTTCTCTAGTTTTTTGGTTTTTTCTTTTTTTTTTTCGGTTTTTTCAATTCATCGTGGAAAATTTCTTGCATAGATTATTGTCATCATATCATGTCAATTAAAACCTGTGAGAAGATATATATGTAATAGTAGTTTAATTCACCATTCATTGATATACAAAAGGAAAGAAGATTCTTGAAGAAACCCAAAGAGCCAGCCACCATATATATATATATATATATCAAATGAAGAGAAGTGTAACATAAAATTTCTTTATATTTGAAAAAAAAAAAAAAAAAAAGAACATGATGTTTCACGAGGATAGCTACATGTTTTTTCTTTTGAAAAAAAGACAATGTTCTCTCGCGAAGATCTCTTTTCTTTGTTTTCTTTGTTTCTTTCTTCCCTCTGCACTTTCCTTGGCAAGTCATGATCATCATGCAGAGATAACGGGACCACTCTGAAGAGATAGAAAGAAAGAGAAAGCATATATATATACATATATATATATATATATACATGCATACATACCAGGCACGCAAGCATGCATGGTGATAATCATAATATATGTTGACAAATCCTCATTCACAATATATACGAATTCAAGATTAAGAAAGTAATTTTTTTTTCTTTTGTTGTTTTTCATAACCACTTTGACAGTAATTAATGGAAGAACAATACTGCCAAAATGTCAATTCATGTATACAAAAATGATTTACACTATCAAAATTTTTTATTTTTATTTTTAAATATTTACGTTCAACACATATTAAAATATAAATAAAAAAATATAATTTTTAAATATATAAAATAAATTTCAAAAAATGGATAGAACATATTTCTTAATCTAATATTTACTTTCAAATTTGAGTAATATATAACCTAAAAGATTTGAAGAAAAATTTTGATTTGTCAATGAAATAAATTAGTGGATGACAAAAGTTTACAACTTTCAATTTAGTTTCTCACCTCTTTTTGATTCAATGGAAAGCATTTTAATTAATTTTTTTTTTTCTTTTCTCTGTACAATGTACTTGGTTTGTCATTTCTTGCTCTTTGCTCTTTTTGAACAAAGCATAGGCTACACCTTGGACGGTGACAGTATGATTTGCAGGAAAAATGAATAAATACCAAAGAAAAAAATCTAAAATGAAACATCATTTTTGATTGGTATTTGCCAAATATAAGTGGATGTTATAGCTCTGATTCTGAACAGCGAATGGTCGCTCTCAATATGAAATAATTGATCAAATGCGTTCATCTTCTTCGATCCCCACTACGAAAGTCATTATCCTTCGACCAATTATTACAAACTAAAAAAAAGCTTAATATATAGCGATTGTAGTTGTTGTTTCAATTGCAATTTGCGAATGCACTGAATCTGATCCATGTGAAATTCCATAGCTAAAACCTGTCGGAAACCCCCCGCACTCTTTCGATCAATTGTTTCAAAGATTGTTAAAAACCATGTTGAGATCAAACACCGACACCGTCGTCAACCCAAAAAAAAAAAAAGAAAAAATCTTCGTCCCCCGCTTTTTCCAACTCCATCCCGTACCCCCAAAACGAGCCTTTATTAATTTATTTAAATGTAAATTTGTGGTCAAATTAGATATGCACGTCATTTTTAATTTAAGTTTCCTAGTGTCATTAGGAAACTGGCTAGCGGCTACCTGATTAAGAAACCAACCTCGCATGGAGTTCATGCACTCCCCAAACTATGCAGTTTTCCTCTGAACCAGGAACTATATAGGAACGAAAACCTGACACGTAGATCTTAACCCATTAGGGAAACACAGAAATTGTTATTGGAAATCGATATATATTGCATCATTTCCAGATAGTAGTTGCGAATTTTGGTTGCTAAATACCATTTTTCTTGTAATGTCAGATAGGAAGAATTTATGGCATTTGTGTTCATGTTGGTATGCTTTAAATTGTTTTACAGTCTTTGGCCACTTCATCAATACTCTCCCTTTGGCTGAGACAAAATCAGACTCTTGTTTATCTTGTAAAAATAATAGAAACGGTAAGAAGAAAAAAGTGAAAACAAGGAATGTGAGACATAAACGTATCAATCTTATACATATTTGCAGATAGAAAGATCAATTATCAGACATCAATAAAGATCGCAGACAAGGCCTGTTTGTCTGAAGATCCAGTGAGTTTATCGGATTAATGCAATAGATCGATATCCTCAAGACAAGTGCCAAAGTTGATGTCGAGAGAAATGGGAAAGAGATGAGAAGAGAAGGTTTTCTACTTTCAAAAAAGACTGTAAAAAATAAATTTAAAAATTTATAACTTTATAATGAGGACAACATAACCAAACAGCCAAAAGTAGGAAGCTTTTCTTTTCACGATTTTGCACTAGTTTTAGCCAATGTGCATGAATCGGTCCCCATTGAGAAGAATGTAATGAACGCAGAGGTCACAGTGTTTCAAAATTATGAAGCAATAAAGATGAAAAACAAAGGGATGATAGTAAATGTTCCTGCGTTATCCTTTTTGGCTATTTGACAGCAAGGAGAGACTTTCAAAGGGGCAAGCAAAGGGCCACAAAAGCTCCCTTCCGTGTTCGCTTCTTCTTCAGCCCCATGACTTTGAGTCGTCATTTTCATGTTCCTGCTTTTTGAGAAGCTGTTTCTTTCTACCTTACCCTCCTGATCTTGGCCCTTAATTTAATTTTAACCTTGTTTAATTTAGTTCTATCTCGATATTAAGATGACTGACCAATTATTCTAAAAGCTTAAGCTGGTAAAAAGATTTGCACATGATCCTCAATATAAAAGAAAGGTATAGGTTGAAGAATTACTAGAACAGTAAGGCACATCCCAATGAACTATAGATATCAGATAAAAAAAATATTAAAGGGAAATAAATTGTCAAAATTCAAACTCGGTGAGTTTTAATTTTACGTTGAATTGGATAATTAATACTTACAAATCTAAATTAATAAAAATAATTCAATTATTATATTTAAATTTTGATTCGTTTTGATTGCTTTATTGTTTTTGCTTTGAATATCATTTGATGGATAATCCAATTTTACAGATATTTGGACTTGGTGCTTTAGTAGTAACTGCAAATAATTCTTAATTCACTTTAAAAATTTCGCAAGACATTGCATGCATGCATCTTGTTTGAACCCCAATCCTTTCTAAAAGATTTAAAACGATGCATCATTTCAATGATTTCTGGCTTTGTTGGGTTATATTTGGTATAACATTACGAATTCTACTCTCTTTCCTTATCTTCTTTCACAATATTCAATGTATGCAGTGATTGTTGGTTTTTCCTTCCTCTCTTTTTTTTTTTTTTTTTTTTTTTCCCTTTTCTCTTTGCCAGTAATGTGCAGTAATTGGTTAAATTGACCAAAAAAATTCACAAACTCAACAGTCTACACAACCAAACTTTTCCACGGTTGAGATTGAGGTTGTAGGAAGAATTTTCAAAGTTCATCCAATTACTTAAGCCATCCATCTTGACTTTGTGTCCTTGAAGAAGGCACTCAAAGAAAGTAAAAGTTTCAAAAATCAAAGTTGGTAGTAGAATTAGTTTTTATGTAGTTAGATTTGGAAACAAAAGTTTGGTCACATTGGAAATTAATTTTGGACAATTCTTCCAAACGCAAAACTTTTACTTTTCTTCATTTGAAAAAGCTTCATTATAATATATATATATATAACCTGAATTTCCCCTTAAATCATAGACTAAAATATATTTTAACATTAAATTTTAATTTAATTAATTTATATAATTAAAAAAAATCAATAAAAACCCTTTTATCAAAAAAATTTGCCCTAGATATAAAAGGACCGATCACAATCATAAGAAATATAAATCACATCAAAGGTTTTGCACCTTTCTAGAGGTCAAAATCTTTGCTTTGGGTTGCAGTTCGCAGGTCAATATCCATGAAATATGTTCCTCTATACATAATTGTAAAAAACCTTAATTAATCATGATAGAATTAAACAACAAGATATAGTCTGTCTAAGAACAATTGAAAAGTCTTTCTTTTTTTTTTTTTATTGGTTTTAATTTAAATAGTCTTGTTAGACTTTTACGGCTTAACTTCTCTGATTTAGTTTGGTACATAATTTCCATGATGAATAAGGGGGAAAAAAAAAACAAATGTTTTTCACATATGAATATAAATTCATCAAACTATAGATAGTATAATGGGGATACTAAATGTGTTGAGTCAAAATAAGGAAAAAATTGCTAAAAGTTGATTTTGTTATTCAAAATATGTTAAAAATTATTTTTATATTAATATTAATATATTTTTATAATTAAATATATACAAAAATATTATTATTTAAATAATAATTTAAATCAAATCTATCAAATCAAGCAAGTAATAATTCAACTTATAAACATATTTTTTGATTGTTGGTAAAATTAATTTTGATTTGCTTACTATAATTTTTGTAAAAAAAAAATGAAAAAAAGCATGAAATCATTGTATTCCATATTATGGTAAATTTGATATGGATTCTTTATTTTCATAGCATGTGAAGAAACAGTTTCTTCTTTTCTTTGTAACTGTAGGCTAGGTTTTGCCATTGTTGTCGATATTGGCAGCTGTATATCAAAGAGCAATACGATGTACTAGATATTCTCGTTTTATTTTTTTTTTATTTTTTTCATTAATTATATAGCTATATTGCAACTATATATGTATCTATATTTTAGGTAATTAATTTATTTGTCATAAAAAAATTGCAAAAAAAATTGGTATTAAATCTGTGAATGTCATGGCTGACGATATATAGAGAATGGACTATTCCAATAATCACTTGATTTGTTCACAATTTATAAAATAAAATAATTTGATTAGTAAGGTCTTTTAAGGTTTAACAATATCATCCTGCTAATAAATTGATTTAATCCATTTTAAGTAAGAAATGTAAAACATAAAACTATTAATTTTTTTTTAATAAAGCATTATGGAAGCTGGCTTTCGTTTTTAATTATTAAGTTCCATCAAATAGTAATTTTGCTAAATTAGATTTATCAATTATTCCATTCAAAAAGCTCATTTCATTTAGTAATAAAAGATTTTTGGGTTTTGTTCCCTAATGATGTTTTAGGCATGGAATCTGTCCTGCAAAATGAAATAACTTATTACTTCCTAATTTATTTAACAAATTTAATATCATAAACATGTTGAAATAAGAATGTGATAACAAAGTGATAGACACTAATTAATTAGCCTAGTAAAACATTCAAATTTAAAAATATATGTAGCCCTTTCTAAACATTATATATATATATATATATAGATTCGATTAACATAAGATTGAGGAGCCTACTTCTAAATCTATATCTAGAAGTCTTGGTAATATTCGATAATTAATATTAAATATATCAATTTTTTATATTTGTTAAATTCTTAAGATTCTTTTACACTATGTTATGAGCAATAGAGAAAGGAAAAACATCATTTCATTTTAAATTAATAATTTTATTTATAATTTTATCTTTAATCTTTTTTTTTTTACCAATATATTTTTTATCCATACCAAGTAAAATAAAACAAATATAACTTCCTTTTTTCGTGGCCTATATTTCTTTCATTCATTTTACTTTGCCAAAACATAGTATCATTGTCGATGTTCGATTTTTTTTTTATTTTAATTATTTTAATCAATATAATCAAATATAATTCATGTCAATTGAACGGAGAGAATTAATAATAATTTTTTTTAAAAAAAAATTAATTAATCATTCCCAAAAGATGGTGGAGAAAACAATGTTATCTGTAATGCAATTGCCCTGCATGATGTAAAAATCAAATGCAAAAATCCCCACCTACCCTCGTCATATAATACAAAACTGTTACTAATGAACCTCGACATGAACAAGAAGTACAAAACACAAACTCTAACCATCTTTTATTTAAAAAAAAAAAAAAGAAAAAGGAGAATGTTACGTATATTTTTAAAACTTTTTTTTTTCAAATAAAAAAGTTTTATAATAGCTTTTAAAAAATGCCATTATCTTATATTATAAAACAAATTTAATTTAATCTATTATAGAATTTAAGAATTGTATAAATCATTTTCTTAAAAATCCTTTCAGTCATTTTCACGCGATTGCTGATACGACCTTAATATTAAGTATTTTTTTTTTCTAACTTGTAACAAATAAAATCTTTTATTTAAATAATTCCAATTTGATTTGTTTGGTGATTAATTAATTAATGATTAAAATATAATTAGGGTCTGATTAATCAAAGTCCTAGAAGTAGTAGTTGTTAACTTCTCCCTCCTAAGCAACAACAGGTTGTACCTTAGGCTTCCCCCGTCCCTTTTCCTTGTAAGAGCCGGCAAAGGGTCGCCATCTTCAAGCAACAAATGAACCAGAAAAAAGAGCCGCGTGTGGTCCGGCTGACGTCTAGGGACCTAGACCAAAAGAAAAAAAACCCAACCCTCAAGCTGACATGGCACGACACGTAGGGCCCACTGTCGGGGTTTTTTATAACCAGTATTACGTGTCGTGGGGCTCACGTGTCCCCTCCAAAGCTGCACCTGGGGGACACCCTAAAAAATTTCAGCAAACGCAAAATTCCATCAACTTCCCTCCAAAACATGAACTATTCCTTCGGCAATACAAGTTACTGACGTGGCAAACACAAAAACAATTTCATCTTGGAAGTTGGCTTCCCTATATAAGTAAACCATAGCTCCTTCAGCTTCTCTCACATGTTGACCTAAGCAATCGATATCCATTTTCTTTGTTAAAACTGCTTGATTTTCTGATATATAGTTTCATCATGGCAGTTGATTCAACTCTGCAGTCTCCACTTGGTGTTCCCGCTTGTGAGAAAGATGCCAAAGCTCTTCAATTCATTGAAGAGATGACGAAAAATGTTGATTCTGTTCAAGAGACGATTTTGGGTGAGATATTAAGTCGAAATGCCGAGACTGAGTACCTCAAACGGTTCCAACTCAATGGAGCTGCGGACAGGGAAACATTCAAGTCTAAAGTTCCTGTTGTCACTTATGAGGATCTCCTGCCTGAGATCCAACGCATCGCCAATGGTGACAAGTCCCCTATCTTATCTTCTCACCCAATTTCAGAGTTTCTCACTAGGTGATAATTTTAGCATTAGATATGGATTTTTTTTTCTCTTTTTTTTCCTCGTGTTATTATGTAAGTCTGAAATTTTTTGGGGGGCATAATTTGCAGTTCCGGGACTTCAGCTGGGGAAAGGAAGCTGATGCCAACAATTCATGAAGAGTTGGATCGTCGTCAACTATTGTATAGCCTTCTCATGCCTGTAATGAATCTGTGAGTATATTTGTTTCTTCTTTGGCTTGTTGCATGGGAAAAAAAGAAAAAGTTATTCTTTGTTGAAAACGAAGTTTGATATTTTTGTCTTTTTGGTTGTTGATAGTTACGTTCCGGGATTGGACAAAGGGAAGGGTCTTTATTTCTTGTTTATAAAAGCTGAAACAAAGACCCCAGGAGGGCTTGTGGCACGTCCTGTCCTCACCAGCTACTACAAAAGCGACCAGTTTAAGACCAGGCCATACGATCCTTACAATGTTTACACCAGCCCCAACGAGACCATTCTTTGCCCCGACTCTATCCAGAGCATGTATGCTCAGATGCTCTGCGGCTTGATCATGAGGGAAGAGGTCCTTCGCGTTGGGGCCGTGTTCGCCTCTGGGCTACTCAAGGCCATTCGTTTCCTTCAAGTCAACTGGAAACAATTTGCTCATGACATCGAGACGGGAACTCTGAACCCTAAAGTAAGTGATCCTTCAGTTCGGGAATGTATAAGCAAAATCTTGAAACCTAACCCAGAACTTGCTGAGTTTATTACCAAGGAATGCTCGAAGGAGAACTGGGAACGCATCATCACTAGAATTTGGCCCAACACAAAGTACCTTGATGTGATCGTAACTGGAGCCATGGCTCAGTATATTCCCACCCTTGAATATTACAGTGGTGGCTTGCCAATGGCTTGCACCATGTATGCTTCGTCAGAGTGTTACTTTGGTCTTAACCTCAAACCAATGTGCAAACCATCTGAGGTTTCATATACGATCATGCCAAACATGGCTTACTTTGAGTTCTTGCCTCATGAAGAATCATCCACTTCGGATCTGTCCCGTGACTCACCTCCGCCACGCCTTGTTGATCTCGCTGATGTAGAAGTTGGCAAAGAATATGAGCTCCTTGTCACTACCTATGCGGGTTTGTGCCGTTACAGAGTCGGCGATATCCTTCGAGTCACCGGTTTTTACAACGCAGCTCCACAATTTCGTTTCATTAGGAGAAAGAACGTGCTGTTGAGCATCGATTTTGACAAGACAGATGAATCCGAGCTGCAACAGGCCATTGAAAACGCTTCCGTCTTGCTAAAGGAATTCAACACCAGCGTTGTCGAGTACACAAGCTACGCGGACACCAAACAAATACCAGGTCACTACGTTATTTACTGGGAACTACTAGTCAAAGACGCGACTAATGCCCCAACAGACGAAGTTTTGAGCCAGTGCGCCTTTCAAATGGAGGAATCATTGAACGTAGTCTACCGTCAATGCCGAGTTGCAGACTCAATTGGTCCGCTAGAGATAAGGGTAGTGAAAAACGGCACATTTGAGGAGTTAATGGACTATGCAATTTCAAGGGGTGCTTCCATAAATCAATACAAAGTTCCAAGATGCGTCAGCTTCACTCCAATCATGGAACTTCTCGACTCGAGGGTGGTTTCAAAGCATTTCAGTCCATGTTTACCGCACTGGACCCCAGAACGTCGTCGTTGAGCTACACACTGCATGATGGCATGCAAAGGTAGTGTTGGAGAAAGAATAAAAGTTCGAAGAAATAATCTGCCTTGCTACCAACCAAAAAACAACAGCATCTTTCCTGCAAAAGTTTAAAAAAAGAAAATTCAGACAAGTAACAGTGGTCTCTTTATGTTGTAAAATTTTTAATTTAATTATCTTCTAAACTGTCTTTTCTTTTTTTCTTTTTTTCTTTTTACTACGTTTGTGTAATAAGATCAGTTTCATGATGTAATTTTTGTTTCTTGGACCCATTTCATGTTTGTCTGTCTGTCCCTTGCAATCGTTTCTTAAATCTGTCTTTTCTTCCTTACCATAAAGACTGATCAGGAAAAGACATTAAAGTTTCATGAACAGTTACTGTAATGATGTCAAACGTTGTATAATATGTTGATGTTACCAATGGTGTTTGTCTATTTATTTTTTATCTCTAAACCCTTTTCTGCATGGATTTTAGCTCGCATGCTCCATATTCCAATCTCAATTCTTTTATCCATTATTAAAAAAAAAAACTGCTTGTGTTTAAAATTTGTTTTTGATTACTGACTAGGTTTTCGTTGCTTGATGAAGTCATTTGTTTGGAAGGATGTAAGACGATTTTAATAAGTGGATGGATATGGAGATGTGGGTTCCGTTTGATTTCTGGCTTTATCTCAGCTTTTGTTCTGTTTGTTGTTTCTTTCTGCCTTATTCTGATTGTAATTTTAATATTTTTTACTACCACTTTCTGCCTTATTCTGATTGTTGTTACCACCACTACTACTGTAATTTTAATATTTTTAGCAATAACTAACGAATTTAATTTATTGGTTTTTTTTTTTTTTTTTCATTGTGACCATTCATAAAGCAATATTCCATCTCCAAGGGCTCAGAATTTTAGAAAGCTGATTAATGAATTAATTTTCCCAATTTTCATTCATGGGTTAATAAGTTTTATAAATTTATATTTGATTTATTTTTACATCTTGAATCCTGTGACGTCAGTTTATCAATAAATAAATATAAAATTTTAAAAAATTTTAGAATTAAATACAAATATTGTTGGTTATTAATAAGTGGTATTATTTAATCCATTAACAATGCATAGTGTATTATATATAAATTTGTGAATCAATAAGGTTTTCCTGCAAAAATTTCTACCTACTCTTTTGTTTTGAATTTATTTCATCCATTCTTAAAAAGTAATTCTTATAACTCTGGGGATTAATTTAGTAAATGTTTTGTTTTATATATATAATAATAGTATATGTTTTCTGAGTTATAATAGTAACGACTGAAATGAATAGGATTATTTTCTCCCTGCCATTTTTCGCAGGCCCAAAAATAAAAAACACCATAATCATTAAGCCATTAGCTAGCTAGCTATTAAAGCGAAATTCTACATGGCAATGGCACCTATTTATGCCACTCACTCCTTAAAAAAAAAAAAAAAAAAATCTCACTTACCCCAATTAAGCCGATGCATGTTTCCTGCACATTCAAAACTTTGTAATATGCAATGTATTAATCAAGTACTTCCTTAACAGTTAATATATATTCATTAACCTAATTTAATTTTTATGATCCTCAGTTTAGCCTAAATGATTAACTTAACCTTTTTTTAAGAAGTAAATTCCAATTCCAGCACTCTCAAATCAAATCTACTGTAAAGAAGGAAAAAAAAAAGTTAATTTAATTTATTAAAAGAGACATGATCAGCTTTTTAACATGCATGCACGATGCAGCCGTTGGCTTTTTAACATAGTTTAAAAAAAAGCAATTTGTTGCCTGTTAAAAGTATTTAACTTTCCAGGATACACAGCAGTAATACTGTCGTTCAAAGCTGAATATTCTGGAAAAAAAGGGTAAAATCTTTTGAATACCGCCGACGTCGTTTAAAAAAAAAAACCCAAGGAAAAATTATAAGGAAAACCAAAAACTGGGAAATTATAATGCAGAATCTAACTTTTTTGATGCAATATGATTAATTTGTAATTGTTGACATGAGAGTATCTAATGAGTCAGCTTAGGCAACAGTATTTTTTTGGGGTGGGGGGGGGGGTTCTTTTTTGGAGTCTAATAATTGAGGCGGCTGGAGCCTAAAAAAGCCTAAAAGCCAAAAGGCAATGGTGGGAAAGATTTAAAGTTTTGTTTGGATCACGAAAAAGATGGTGATGTCCCCTTTATCCTTGACATTCTTTTGGCAATCAACGGCGGAACCATGCATCGGAGTCAAGGTTTGAAGTATTGCCGCTGAAAGTCCCCATAGAACTCCCCGCTTCGCACTGCGCTGCGCCACTTGTTGTTGCCCTTCTTCCCTACATATCATAAAAGTTAATTTTTCCTTTTTTTACTCAAATCATTAATTTTGCATTACAATATATACCTAATTGAAAATGCATATTATTTGATGAACGGTAGTAGAAAATTGAAAGCATATCACTTAATTAGAGTTGTGATCACTCAGTTTGGTCTAAATTATCATTCATTTAATTAAAATTTATTTTTTAAATTTAATTATAAAATATATAAATATTAATATTTTTAATATTTTTTAAACAGTAAAATAAATTTTTGAGTCGGCTCAAACTATGCTTGAGCAAAGGAATGAAAAAGATTTTGATATGCAGCCTCACATAAGAACCCCTTATAATAGTTTGGAATAAAAGAAAGGTTAATTAATAATTTTTTAAAAAATATATAAATAATTTTATTTTTAATGAAAGCAATAATATAAAAATTTATATATTATTATAATATCAAATATAAATCTATTAATTAATTAGCTTTAACAATACATAATTCTGCCCTTTCCAGTAACAAGAATTTTCTTATCTCATTTCAATTTGATGGAATTAGTGAGAATTTTTCGTATTTAGAACTTGTACCTAACCTAAGATATATATGTATGTATTGATTAAAATCAATTTTGTAGAAAATCATCCCACAAGTCTTTACCTGCTGTATGATGTGCATCCTGGGAGGGAAATTTGCATTGACAACCCCAGACGTCGGACGGTAAATATAGCCATCAGACTTGTTAGGTTGACCGTTCACTTCATTTCCAGCCACGTATCGATGCCAGTGAAGATATGACAATGGCGGTGGGAGCTTTTCAACCAAAGGTTCTGCTAAATTTCTGCAAAACATTAAAAGGAGATGTAATCTAAATATCAGAAATATTAAGGGTGGCTTTAGCTGTTTCTTTTTCGAGTTTTGCATTAAAGACCTTGAGGGATGAAGTACTCCAATTGACTGATCAGTAAAATTTCTTGGAGCTTGAAGATGGTTCTGTGATTGCCAGTTCATCAAGCTGTAGTTTAAACTTCGGGACATGGAAGCCTCGACACTTGCCTTTTGTGCATGAAGTGGATTCTAAACGTTGCAAAAGCAAAATCAATGCATATGATTAATGAGTTTTAATTTCATAGGTTCAATGAAGTTACCACAAAATTTTGACATGGCTTAACTACAATCAGAAAAATCTCTGGTTACGGTGACTTTACCCGAAGCAAATCCACAAAATCATATTTCTATTAATTGTATTGTATAGCTAGTATTATCTATCATCTTAAAAGGGAAAAAAAAGGAAAGAAAGGCGTATATTGACGACCACCTACACCTACGGACAATGTCCGTCAGCTTTAAGACGGTACAACAATTAACAAGCAGTTATGGGTTACATTTAGTTTTCTACCTCCCTGGGATCGATTAAATGGGGCATAAAGGTAACTCCGAATTCCTGTGAAGTTGGTTGAATAACACAGTTTGCTTCTAAAATTCTCTGTAAAATCAGAAACGAGACAGACAAAGATTTCATCAGTGAAAAAAAAAAATGATGAACACTCGAAGAGAAACTGAATATGGGTGCATATATATCTTGCCTTACGAAAATGGACAAGTTTCAAAGTCTCTTCCAAGATCATCTCGTGATATATAGCCTCGGTCATTGATTTAACACAATTAGGACTTCTCAAAAAATACCTTCAAAAACAAATCCATATATATATATATATATATATATATTATTCCTAGTAAAAGATTTAATAAAATTTCTGATATCAGAATGAAAATTTTCGAGATTATGAATTTGATAGTTTCCATACTGTAGTTTCTTCTCCACATCTTCCAGCTGAGTTCTGCATATAAGTATTTCTTTCTGGATTTCCTGCATTGATATGAATTAAGTTGATAAAATTAACTTGTCATTTTACGATTGTCTAAGTCTTAAATTATTACTGTTTGATTACGTACCTGCAACTGAGAATCAATGTCCACACTATTGGTTCTATAAAGTAAAAGAAAATTTAATTACAACATAGTGAGTGAGGGAGTCAGTCAGTCAGCCATTAAAATACAGATATCACTTGAGCAAAACCAATATATTCTAACGAGAAGGCTAACCTAGAGATGATGGGGTGATTGTAAAGACCAGCTTCAAGGCTCATCTGAGCAATAATCCGTCGTATCAACTGAAAGAAATTATAAATTTGTCACATCTAGACTTGTACTGAAATTTTGAATTTAATATCAAATTCAATAGTTTGGAACTTAATTACCTCTTGATTTTGCACCCTTGGTATAATAGTTGAGCGGTTCGTGACCAAAAAAAAAAAAACAAATGTCAAAAAAAGTGTTGTTAAGGAGAGCCATTGAATATTTTATAGTGAATAATATTTTATTTAATTAAATGATAATTTAAGTCAAATTCAAATCTAATATATTATGTTTAAATATCGACCTTAATTAGATCTGATCGATTGAATAAACTGAAATCTAATATATTATATTTAAAGATCGATCTTAATTAGATCCGATCGATTGAATAATCCGATTTTTTGACAGATGTAACAAAAAAACAGATTAAGACATTAATATATGACCAATATTGTCCATAAGCTAAAAATCTCTTTAGTCTCTCTCTTTGAAAAAATTTTCTTTCAGGACTACCTTTATATTAGTATTTACCTTAATTATTTTGCACAGAGAGAATGTTCATAATAACTATAGCAGCCACACTTCTACTTTTAAAGAAGATACTTACTGGATAGCACTTTCTAATTAAATGCTATGTAGAAATATCTGCTATTTCAGTTTTCTAATTAAAAAAAAATTATTGTTCAATTTCTTCATCCATTGAATATTTTGTTAAAAATCTCGCAATTTTAGAGCAAAAAAATTACAATCCGACAATAAAAAAAATATAAATATTAAAATTCAATCTCATAAATCATAACCCCCAAAAACGTACCATCCACGACGACGAGCAGGAAGTTCAATGTAACGACCAAAAATTTCTTCTATCCTATATTAAAAAAAAAAAAACCCAAAAATCCAATAATATTAAACAATAAATTAGAGAAATAAAATTCAACAAATTATCCCAAAAAAATATAAATGAATAAAAAAAATATATTATTATGAGATTAAAAGTCAATAAAGGAACCAAAACACTTCATAATCTTAGATCATGAAAAATTTTAAAAAAAAATTTAAAAAAAGAGCACAAAATCAAACCTTTTCTTGCCATCAAAAAGGAAGAGTTTTCCAGCTGGAGAAAATATAATAAGAGCAACTTCCACATCACAAAGAGTCGAAAGTTCATAAGCTTTCTTGACAAGCCCACTTTTCCTTTTGGCAAAAGTTATATGCCTATAAGTTTTGTTTTCAATTTTTTTTAGCTGCAATTTAACCCTACCCATTTTTTTCCCCTTCTTTGATCTCTTTCTGCCTAACCAAGCTTTTCTGGTTTTCAAATTAACCATTTATATACAAATATATATATATATATATATATAAAAGGTTTGATTCTTTTTTCCCTCTTTAATTTTGTGTAGGTCCACTATAATGAAAATTAATTTTATAATAAAGTATAACAATTTTTTTTTTTTTGTGCAGCTTTTTCTGCCATGCATGCTTTTTGGACAACTGTGTTACTACAATTACTTTTGTTCTAACCTATTAAAGCAGATTCTTTTATTAAAGAGATATTAAAGGTACAGAGCAGCAATTCAATGTCAAAATTTAATCCACCCAACCAGGCCATATTAATATTATTTCATTTCGGAAAACTCATGCATTCAACTGAGTTTGGACTGTGTGACCCCAATGCAAAATGTTCTAATCAACTCTAGGCCTTTGTTTGGTAAGAAAGATGGAAATGGATCAGAGTAAAAGATTTGTTAATTTAATGGTTAAGCTATGAAGTAAAAAAGTGATTATAAATTTTAACTGTTCAATTAACAAGTTTTTTTCTTTGCCTTTTTTCATCCATCTTCTTACTGACCAAAACTAAAGTTAAGAAAACTGAATCGGATGTCAAATTGGTTTGTTCTTCAATTCTAGATGCAATAAGTTAGATCAGTTGATCATTTAAAACAAATTTTAAATATTTTAAAAATGATTTTAATTTTAAATAAATATTATATGGTAAATAATTAATAAAAATAGGCTTTTGTTGATTTAATAACATGGCCTTTAGTATAATTCTAAAAAATTTATAGATTTGAATCCATCACTTACAAAAACTATTTTTGAAAACGAATAAAAATTCTTTGATTATTTTAGACCAATTCAAATGGTTTTTATACTTTATATAATAACTAACAAAAAGTCGAATAAACTTTCGATTATCGATTGAATCAATCTAATCATTCAATCTAATCCAATTATTTCATCCATAAGCAAAACTTTGCAGGGCTGAAAATAGGAGAAAAATTATCTCCAAATGCAATACCAAACTGATTTTATGATCATATATTATTTGTTTAGATGGAAATATACTCTTGTGCTCCAATCAAAATTGTAGAACTATTGCATTTGGGGATGCAAATACACCAACCAAACTAGTTTTTGTATACAAATATTAGTGTCAAAAACTAGTCATATATATTAGTTATTAGCAAATCCTTAACTGTTACAATAGTCTAAAAATTAAATTAACTTTAGTTTATGAGCTATATTTAAATTAAATTAGCTTTAGTTTTAAAGCTTCTTTTGACCAAGGGCTACATAACATACCCCATTTCTTTTCTTTTCTTGTATGTGCTTTGGTCAAATCATAAGAAAGCACCAACAACAAACAAGTTCCCATAAAGATATTTAAACCATCAAGTCTTGAAACTTGCAATTTTAAAAACTTTTAAAGTAATAATTAAGTTGAGATTTGTGTACCCAAACAAGCAATGACCACCTTTTTTTTCTTTTGGGGGTAAAGGACAAATTTATGACATAACATAATTTCATAAGGTTCCCACAATACATGATGGGGTTAACTTTTAACTCAAAAAAAAAATTTTTTTGGTCTAAATCATTAGAAGACGAGAGAGATGGAGTATGGTAGAAGACAACCGAAGTTGTTTTCCCATCTCTTTTGGCGTCGGCAATAACCAGATCTTAGCTTTATGGAACAGCGTTAGATTAGTGAGAGAAATTAGGGCACCTTTTTTTTTTTTGCAATGTAAGGGGCGCCCACAACGTGTGAATTCGTTTGCTTTAGCCTTTAGGCAGTAACTAATTGGAGGCACTATAAGAAAATAGGAAATTGTCGATGGAATTTTGTTGTCGGGTTTTCTTAGATCGTTAATACTATTGTGAATAGAACTTTCGATTGAGAATTTGGTTTTGATTAATATAAAATCATTTAGAAATATATATTTTTTTTTCAAAGTAGATTTAGTTTCCTATTTTCCGTATTCTTTTTAAAATACCTATAGGATTTCTTCGAAATGTATTAAATAAAATCAAAAGAATCTTATTTATTTTAAATTATTTTCATAGGAATTAATTTCAGTATTTTAAAAAAAAAAATTCCTTTGAAAATCTGAAAAATTATTATTTTTATTTATATCAATTTTTAATATTTTATTTTTTTAACCAATTACCAATTTAATACATTCCTATGGAATTAGCATCAAAAGACCCCCAATTTCTAATATAAAAAAATTCAAACCCAATTACACAAATATTATAATGTTCTAATATTCAAATAAAAAAATAAAATATCAAAAATCCAAATTTCATATCTGCATCTTTAGTCTCCAAGACTTGTATAGACTAAACGATCCACAGCACTCTCTCAATCCAGAAGTTCGGTTCCATCACGTGTACGCATGATATGCATTAGAATCCAACATGTAGCTCAAGCTAACCCAATTTTTTTTCCCTTCAAATTTCTCATATTAATGTTAGTGCTTAAAATAGCGTACGTGGCGATTGTGCTACCTGCTTTAGCAATCTTTCCGGCTTGAATTTTTTTTTTTTCAATGTAAATGTCCAGATTTCAGATTCAGGGTGATTGATTGCATCCATGGCAAAGAAAAGAAATAAAGATGCGTGGATCCAGTTTAATTCAAACTTTTGATATTTATGTATAAATGTAGGAGAAAATTGTGAACCCATTTGGATAAATCTCAATGAACAATAGCCCAGTGGTCACTTTAGGCAGATAGTTGCATGGGTGCAACTAAATGAGATCATGAGGCCCAATAACGCTACAATGGAGTGACTACCTGCGATAGGCCAAGGATTTTTCGGTTCTAAACCAATAGAATGTCACCATAAAACAAAGAGAAAACGTCAAAACATGGATTCTGGAGCAAGCTCCATCACAATCAAATAAAAACTATTCCATAAATATCAACCATAATCCATGAAAATTGCCCTCCATCGAAACACAAAGGTAACATATAAGAATAATAAAATAAAAGTTAAATTTTTATGAATATTTAATTTAAAATCGATCCATTAACAATAAATGAAAAAGTTCAATCTAAATAAAATTACATAAACACTAAAACTTAACAAATGTAAAATAAGACAACGTTATTTCTACATTTACCATAAAAATAAAATAGCTATCATACTTTGTTTTGTTGGTTTTCTCTCAGAATATTGTGGGGAGGAGAATTGGATGATACTAACACATAGGCTACCAGCTACCAATTACCAAGCCAAATAAATGAATATTTTGTCTTGTACATGTGACTGATCCAATTATTCTAATGAAATTTGGCATGTGGTTTCAGCATTGCCACTAGACTGTAAGCAATTAAGTTTGCACATTGCAGCACAAATTTACTGAACAAAATCCCATTTTTTGTTGGAAAATTTCAGACTTTCACTATATCAATATATCGACATTATATGCACCATCAAAAACCATGTCGACATCTTGGACAACCCATAATTCAAAGACTCTGATCAATGTGTCTAGTGTCACGGTTTTTTTTTCATATTAATCTATAAATATAAATACAATTTAAATTATTAAATATATAAATTTTTTAATAAAAATATGATACATGTATTAAATTTATTGTATAAATCACATTATTCATATTTAAATTTATCATTTTGTATTTATTATATTACTTTTATATTTATTAAACGCATCATTTTATATCGTATGTGGATGGTTGCCTGAGGGAGCTTTCATCATCTTTCACGCAATCTCAATAGATATATACAGTGGGTCATTGAATATATATATATATATATATATAAATATATGTGTGTGTATATATATATATATATATATATATTTACACAAGAAATTAATGAAGACATTTAAGTATTGAGATTGGAAATTTTTTCTTAACAAATTAATAAATTTGTTTAAAAATAAATTAAAATTATGCATTGCTCACATTTGCTAACCGTTGGAAATTTCAGATGAAGATGTGTCATTTTCTTGCAGAAATATACATTTTTTTTATTGCGAAACTCTTTAAATGGCATCTATAATTTATATTTCATTATGTAATTATAATTTATATAGATTTTATATAAACATACATAAATTACATCCAAAAAAAAAAAAAAGTTAAAGCCCTTTAGCATGACTTATAAGATAGATGTATAAGCTACTCTATTCAAAGAATTTATTCTCCATTAAGAAAAAAAAATATACTCTAATAGTTATTTGAGATTCTAATAACTGTAAAATTATAGTAAAAATAATTATAATGCAAATTTACACATTTATCGAATATCAACGTGTATTTATAAGTAAATAAAATAAAAAAATAATAATTTATATAAAAATTTATTTTTAATATAATAAAAATCAAAAATAATAATTTTACAAATAAAATTTAAAGATGATCATATGTTATATATATATATATATATATATATTTAAAAAAAAAATAGCCTAAGCAAAGAGAGTGTCGTTGCCTGGGCGTTTCGTCTTTTTTTTTTTTTTTTTTTTTCATGCGATACCAAAAAAGGGTGACCAGAGTGTTGAGAAGTGCGATTAAAATACGTTGGTAGAGGCGCAACACAAAAACTCGTGCAACCACAAGCCATCCATGGCTAAAACGTGCGCTTCGCTGTCGTCCCCACGCATTTGTAAAATAAGACAACGTTAATTCTACATTTACCATAAAAATAAAATAGCTATCATACTTTGTTTTGTTGGTTTTCTCTCAGAATATTGTGGGGAAGAGAATTGGATGATACTAACACATAGGCCACCAGCTACCAATTACCAAGCCAAATAAATGAATATTTTGTCTTGTACATGTGACTGATCCAATTATTCTAATGAAATTTGGCATGTGGTTTCAGTATTGCCACTAGACTGTAAGCAATTAAGTTTGCACATTGCAGCACAAATTTACTGAACAAAATCCCATTTTTGGTTGGAAAATTTCAGACTTTCACTCTATCAATATCGACATTACATATACCATCAAAATCGATGTCGACATCTTGGACAACCCATAATTCAAAGACTTTGATCAATGTGTCTAGTGTCCTGGTTTTTTTTTTTCATATTAATCTATAAATGTAAATAAAATTTAAATTATTAAATATATAAATATTTAATAAAAATATGATACATATATTAAATTTATCATATAAATCATATTATTCATATTTAAATCTATCATTTCATATTTATTATATTACTTTTATATTTATTAAACGTATTATTTTATATCGTATGTGGATGGTTGCCTGAGGGAGCTTTCATCATCTTTCACTCAATCTCAATAGATAAGGCGTGTGGGTCATTGAATACATATATATATATATATGTATATATGTGTGTGTGTATATATATATATATATACAAGAAATTAATGAAGACATTTAAGTACTGAGATTGGAAATTTTTTCTTAACAAATTTAATATATTTGTTTAAAAATAAATTAAAATTATGCATTGCTCATATTTGCTAACCATTGGAATTTCGGATGAAGATGTGTCATTTTTTTGCAGAAATATACGTTTTTTTTTTATTGCGAAACTCTTTAAATGGCATCTATAATTTATATTTCATTATGTAATTATAATGTATATAGATTTTATATAAACATACATAAATTACAACAAAAAAAAAATTTAAAGCCCTTTAGCATGACTTATAAGATGGATGTACAAGCAATTCTATTCAAAGAATTTATTCTCCGTTAAGAAAATAAAAAAACTCTAATAGTTATTTGAGATTCTAATAACCGTAAAATTATAATACAAATTTATACATTTATCGAATATCAACGTATATTTCATAAGTAAATAAAATAAAAAATTAATAACTTACATAAAAAATTTATTTTTAATATAATAAAAATAAAAAATAATAATTTTATAAATAAAATTTAAAGACGATCGCATGTTATATATTTAAATATATATATATTTTTTAAAAAATAGCCTAAGCAAAGAGAGTGCCGTTGCCTAGGCGTTTCGTCATTTTTTTTTTTTTTTTCTTTCATGCGTTGAGCGTTGAGAAGTGTGATTAAAATACGTTGCCAGAGGCGCAATACAAAAACTCGTGCAACCACAAGCCATCCATGGCTAAAACGTGCGCTTGCCTGTTGTCCCCACACACTTGTCCACATTTTGACTCGTCCTTCGTCGTGCTTTCCTCTTGCTCCCGTCGCCTTTTAGGACCCGCCAACCCTCATAATTAATTGTACGTAGTTTAGCCGTAAGTGAATTCTATTTTTTATTAAGAAAATAAAAAGGCTAATATAATAAAATTAAGCACCAAAAGTAATAATACTTCACCCATTGTACTTCGTAACAATTACAAAGACTCAGTTCTTATATAACAGATTTTCCCTTCTAATCGACTAGGTTTGAGCTTAGCAAATAAACTAGTTTAACATAAGCCTATCATAAAGTATCAAGTAATTTCATAATTTTAAAAAAAAAAAAATTCTTATGAGGTTAACTTCAAATTTCAACAGTTAATTATGTATTTTTTAAATTAATAAAATATTTTTACTAATTTTTTAAAAGATTAACTAAAATATAGACATTAGTCTTTAATTCAAATTTACTAAGGAAACTAATACTCCTGCCCAAATTTCATTTATGCTGGCATTACATCAACATCTCTAAACATAAAATATGATTTGATAAAATAGTAGTTAAAACAAATATTGAAAAATTTTTAATTCTACAAAAATATAAAAAAATTTGTTACATGTTACACTTTATTTTTAAGTAATTTTATTGCTATAATTTGTTGCATAACACAGTGTGGGTAAGGTTTCATTTTTTAATTTAAGAATTTAAGTTACTAAGTAATTTTTTTTATTTTCAAATGATAAGTTTTAAAAGACATAAATATTTTTATTTTTTTATTATCATTTCATTTTTAAATTTTTATAATTTATTTGATTGAGTTAATGTAATTTGACTCGTAACATAAAATTCAATAAAATATTTTAATGATAAAATAGATATTTAAAGGTTATATGTCGTAATCTAAAAATTACTTGTAAAGATTAAAAATTTTACTCACAAGATAAATTTTTTTAAATAATTTTTTTTTTTACTCCAATAAAGTAGAGCACAATTACAACTTACTCAAACAAAAAAATCATAAAAAAAAGAAGGTGATAACACATTTTTCAGTCTTTAAAGTACAAATATTCCAATTCCTTATTCATAGTAGGCAGCACTTTCTTATGAGAAATTAGTGTGATAATATTAGTTATATAAAATTTATCTTTATTAACATCTATACCTGTATATTAAAAGAATCCCTTATCATGTTCTTCTTTAGCCAGCTGTCTTTTCTTTTCTTTTTTTTTTTTGTGCCATTTAATTAGTAAATTACAATATGAGTAACTCAGTCTAAAATATTTATAATTTGAAGTGATTATAATAATAATTGTTAATAAGGATATAAAAAATTTTGATACTTTTTTGATAGATTATGATAATGAATAGTAAAAAACTTGATAGTCAGTATTATGTGATTTTTTTTTATATTTAAATATTACATATTTAAATATTATATTCACTATTTACAATAAATTCGAAAGTGGATTTGGATATGAATTTTTAAATATTTATTATCTGAATTTACTTTAACTTTAATTCGGATGGTGTTGGATATTCAAATTTATTACATATCAAATTTCTTTTTATTTATATAGATAACAGATTCGAATATCTTATACAATCAGATATATACTTACATATTTAATTATTGCTAACTTTATTTAAAAAAATGATTTAATAGATTTAGATATTTAGTTAATTCGGATTTAAGCTAATATTATGTTTTAATAGATTCAAAATTTTTTAAAGAATTATAAAATTAATTAATGAATAAAATTACTTATTATTTATTATCATTATCATTAATAATTATTTAAAAGAAATATAATGTTATTTTCTTGCAAAATGTGTAATGAGGAGAAAAAATTTTGAATTAAGGACAAAATAAACTAATAAATTAAAAATATTTTACCTACCATTATTACAATAAATAATTATTAATAATAAAAAATATGTGAAAAATATTTTAGAATTATTTTTTATTAATTGAGAATAAAAAAGAAATACTAACAAAAGTGATTGGGCAATTTGAACGGCTACAATCGAAAAAAATAAAATATGATTAGAAAAAAAATTGACTTAAATTTTATTTTTATAAATTCTTCAATAAAAAAGTTATTTTATAAGTTTAAAAAATAATTTAATAATAATTTTTTATTCATGATAAAAATGTAACATGAAATATTTAATTTTATATTAAAAATAAAATTATTTTAATACATAAATATATTAAATATTTTTTAAAATGTTTAAATTATTAATTTATTATTTAATATAATTAAAATTATAAAAAAATTTTAATTTTCCAAGCGAAGCGGGAACCATTCTAGTTTTCGTAAATTTAAACAATTTATTTCAATTCGCATAGTAAAAATATATATATATACACCCATTAAAAAGTTTTCATTTTGTTGCTGAAAGTATAAACCCACTAAACACGCTAATCTCAAGAATTTTTTAAAAGTATCATATAATAATAATAATAATAATAATAATAATAATATTTTTGCCTAACTTATTAAAAACAATAAATAAAAATTTTAATATTTAATTAATATAATATTATTATAAATAATATATTAATTAGCAAATGACGACACGCTTAGTGAAAACCGTCGCAAAAATTGGGCTGCCATTGCATCTATCGACGTGGCAAATTCCCAAAAATTCCAACATAAAGAGAATAAAAGAATGAAAATGAGAAAGCCACGAGGGCGGAAAAAAAAAAAAAAAAGAGGAAAAAAGCCAGTGAATAAGTGATTGGGAAAGAGTGCGAAGCCAAGATTCCTTTGCTAAAACTAAAAGCAAAGGCACTAATCCTTAGTGGACGCTACCGGACCGGAACATGCCACGGGAAGACAAGCAGGTTCCGTTACTATCCGACCAGTACTCGGACCAAGATGTCGCGTACGAGTCCGGTGAAAAAGTTCACGTCGTCGGAATCAGTGAACCGGACGAGGAAGGCTCATTGGTGGTCCCACCATTTTCCTGGAAAAAGCTATGGCTTTTCACTGGACCGGGTTTCTTAATGTCAATAGCGTTTCTGGATCCCGGGAATTTAGAAGGGGATCTTCAAGCCGGAGCTGTTGCCGGTTACTCTTTGTTGTGGCTGTTGATGTGGGCCACGGCTATGGGGTTGTTGGTTCAGCTTTTGGCGGCTAGGCTTGGTGTGGCAACGGGGAGACACTTGGCTGAGCTGTGTAGAGAAGAGTATCCGACTTGGGCTAGGATGGTTTTGTGGGTAATGGCAGAGCTGGCTTTGATCGGAGCTGATATACAGGAAGTTATTGGAAGTGCCATTGCTATAAAGATTTTGAGTAACGGCGCTCTGCCTTTGTGGGCTGGTGTTGTTATTACAGCTTGTGATTGGTCAGTTTTCTTGTTGATTTTGATGAATTCCTTTTTTTTTTTGCATTTTTTGGATAATTTTTGTGGGATTTTAATTTTATATGCATTAAAATTTTCTTTTTAATGATATATTATCTCTGAATTTTCGAGTGTTTGGTTTATTTATTTAAAAGGGTGGTATGTTGGTCAAGCTGTAGCCTTTAGCCTGTAGGATTTGCATGATTATTTGACTCGAAAGCATCCTAGGTATTCTGGGTTTTCCTTTAAAATTTGTTGACCTGGATATCAAATTTCAAGCTTTTATGGTTAATGAAGAAAGACTCAATTTATCTGAGAAAATTGTAAAAGAAGGTTTTTTTTAATGTTATGGTTTTGTCAAATCCTATTTAACTCCATTTATTTTTCGTACTTTTTCGAAATAACTTGCCATAGAGTCAGATAATGCAGTATGCTCACCCGGCTCTTACGTTCTTTGCCTTGTTACAGTTTTATCTTCTTGTTTCTTGAAAATTATGGAGTTAGGAAGCTGGAAGCATTTTTTGCAGTTCTTATTGCAACTATGGCAGTCTCATTTGCTTGGATGTTTGGTGAAACGAAACCCAGTGGCACCGAACTTCTTCTTGGTGAAGAACTCCCCTCCATTGGCTGTAGCCAATTTTTTTTGGTTACCTTTCTTTTCATTCTCCTCTCTATAAGTTAATAAATTTCATAACGTATTACAGTTGACTGATGATCAAATGGTTTCATATTCGCAGGAGTGTTGGTTCCAAAACTCAGCTCCAAAACCATCAAGCAGGCTGTGGGAGTTGTGGGCTGCATTATTATGCCTCACAATGTATTCCTGCACTCTGCTCTCGTTCAATCACGAGAAATTGATCACAGCAAGAAGGGTCGGGTGCAAGAAGCTCTCAATTATTACTCAATAGAGTCCACTGCTGCACTTATAATTTCCTTTATAATCAATCTGTTTGTTACAACTGTCTTTGCCAAGGCATTTTATGGTACAGAAATAGCCAGTAGTATTGGCCTTGTGAATGCAGGGCAGTATCTTCAGGAAAAATATGGAGGTGGATTATTCCCGATCTTATATATCTGGAGTATTGGGTTGTTAGCAGCCGGACAAAGTAGCACCATTACTGGCACTTATGCTGGGCAGTTCATCATGGGTGGTTTCCTGAATCTGAGGTTGAAAAAATGGCTAAGAGCATTAATCACAAGGAGTTGTGCAATTATTCCTACTATTATAGTTGCTCTTGTCTTTGATACTTCTGAGGCAGCGCTAGATGTCTTAAATGAATGGCTTAATGTGCTTCAATCAATTCAGATCCCTTTTGCTCTTATCCCGCTGCTTTGTCTGGTATCCAAGGAGCAAATCATGGGCGCCTTCAAAGTTGGCCCTCTGTTCAAGGTATGCTGCTAATCATGTTTTGCACCTTGCTGACATATTAACTTGTTTTGCCTACCAGAGTGCTAGCGTACTTCACTAACTGGTGCCTAAAATTCATTAAGAAGCATGATGTTCTATTTTTGCAGTGGAACTGTTTGATTTGAATGCATTTGTACACATGCTGCCATTGGTGATTTTGCTTGTGTACTTGCATTGACTGTGGCATGAGTTCTACCGTTCTATTGGTAAACTTTGATCGTTGGCTGTTTGTCTTGCTGTTCTAGTGATCATGATCAACTCTTATTTCAAAAACAGCTTGTTGTTTTTTGATTGGTAAAATGTGAAATCGGTTCATTGATAATGGTGTGGTGACATGATAGTAGTTAGAACTTTCTACCTTCCTTTTTAGAAGGGGAGCAAGTACAAGTTTTGTTGTCGGAAAAAAGCTGTCTCTTGAGAGTTCTAGATTCAGTACATCTTCACTTTGGTAAATTGTTAGACTGGGCTCCTTGGTGTAGGTGCCTGTACTGTTTCATTATGCAAACTATTGACTTATGCTAGTTTATTGGACACGTTTGGTGATCTAGGTTTTCATCCCTGCACCAGTTTACCTGTATTTTCTCTAGTTTCAAGCTTCCCATGAGTTCATGGGTAAGATTGAAAGAGTTTTGGTTCATTGTCTCTTATGCCATCCTAGAGGAATTAGGGAAACATTGCGAAGGAAATAAAATTTGAAAAAATTTTGGTTCTTTGTCTCTTATGCCTTCCTGGAGGAGTTAGGGAAACATTGGGAAAAAAATTCACTGAGAGGATTGCCATATAAACGTTCAAGCAATGCAGATTAATGGGCATTAACTTCTGCGGTCTAGGGATTCTTTTTTAAATTACTCGGACTCAGGTATGAGTGTCGGACATAAGTAAGCTCCCTACACGGATATGTTCAATTTTTTTAAAGTTTTTCCTTGTATTTGGAGGGCTCTAGAGAGTCATGTACTCATACCCATGTCTAGGTATTTACGGGACAGGGGTATTTCAAGGAATGAAGAGTTGGAGCAAACATAGATTCTTAATTTCTTATCATTGCTTGTTTACTTGCCCGCTGGTTGTATTTCCTAGCAAATCAGGATTTTCGCTTACTTCATTTAAGAAGGAAAATGATGCTTAACATTTGGCTTCCATCTTACAGTTTTATGCTACTGCTTTTGTTTATGCAGTTACATTTTCCCTCTTCTTAAAACTTGTCCACCCTTCTCTCTCTCCTTTGCAGACTGTTGCATGGCTTGTGGCTGCGCTGGTGATAGTGATCAATGGATATCTTTTACTCGACTTCTTCTCCTCTGAAGTCACCGGTGTAATCTTCACCACTGTAGTCTGCATATTTACGGGCGCGTATCTTGCATTTATAGTTTACCTTGTTTCTTGGGGTTTTACTCTATCTGCTTGGCGCTGTTTGTTACCCTCTAAACTGACACAAGGAATCGAGTGATCAATCTTAGACAACCTTGTGAAGGCAAGTAATCAGAAAGCTTGAAATGCTTACTGTGCCACTTGATTTATGTACATCATCAAACTCGATAGCTTGCTTCTCAAGTATTGTTTCGAACAGCACAGTTGTAGGCTCTTTATTATCAGTAAAGAATGTTTTTGTTGTGTCCTGCTGTATACTGAGAGGGGGTTTGGAGAGATTGAGGCTTTAGTAATAACATTCTTTTGAAACATTTGAAGGAAGCTAAACTATGTTACTTTTGATAATGTATCTCAAATTTTGTTCAAGCTAGGCTATATCTGAACCAGCTTTGAACAGACATGTAATCCGATTGATTTACCGACTCATTTCCTATTTTGGCATTCTTTTAGTCTTGAACTTTTACCCTTTTGTTTTTTTTAACCTTTGACGCCTGCTAATTTTACCTGCAATCAAAGTTGTATTTCTGGGTAGTTTTTAGCCCTCATAGCAAAGTTAGAGTGCTTAGATCTGTACATGGGTTAGGTCACAGTTCAGTTTTTTTAAACTTTTTACGCCAGTCTGGTTCAGGCAGGTCCGATATCTCATTTCATTGTTTTAAAAAATTATTTTTATAATTAAATTTAAAATATTTTTATTAATGAATAATAATTTAGGTTGAATTGAATTTGTAAAACTTTCTTCTTAAAACCGACTCATAGGAGCTTATCAAGCTGAGTGGGTAATTCGGCCATAGGTCCGTTATTCCTTTAGAGAAGGAACAATGGATTATTTTACAATGGATTCTGCAAAACCTGGGAAAAAATTGCTTAGAGTAGGAACAAGAAAACGAGAGAGAGAAAGAGAGAGAGAGAGAATCACCTTATTAGGAAGCAAAGGGTTTTTATTAATTTCCCTTTTTCTGCATCAAAGCCTCCTCACCTTGCAGATTTTTGTACTATCTTTTACTCAAACGCCGTGGTAATTTTTTTTCCAATTTATTTTATTTCTGTTAAATTTCTCTTTTTCTTTTAGTTTATTTGTTGGAAATTTCGATGTTTTAATTTGATAGCATAAATCTTAGTTTCATTAGCTTATTGGTGTAAGACTGTTAAGCGGTATTATGACAGAGGAAAAAGCAGCAAAGAATGGTTCGTTCATCTTTTTTTTTAAAAATGGTGTTTCATTTAGTTTTGGGTTTTGATTCGTAGTCTTGTATAAGTCGACATTTATTGTTTATTCTTAGGAGATTAGGTCCCTTAGGGACTCAAAATAGCAATCGTCAGCCGGTACGGTATGCTTCTATATTGGAACTGTAGTACGAGGATGGTGCACTAGCTTCCTCTGTGTTGATTGTTGTCTTCCATGGAAACTTTCTTTGGTTTCTATTACTGATTCTTTTTTTTTATGTTTATTTATTTATTTCTGTAATTAAGAATGTTCAATTGAATCATGTAGCATTGCCCTTGAAATGCCGGTGACTTTTCACAATTATGGGCAGTACTGAGCAACTTGTGGCGAATGATGCTGAATCTTCTCTTATAGAGCAGCTTTGCAAGGCGGTTCTTGAGATGGAAGCTTGCACGGCTGCTTCTGATTCTGAGAACAAGGTTCGGTGGCCAGAAATTGAACAACATTTTCACAGTCTTCATATGACATTAAAGAAGAAATCTGAAGAGCTGGAAGTTAAGGAGAAGGAATACTAGGAGAAAGAAGCTGAAACTCGCGCATTGACTGCTGAGAAAGAGGCTGTTTTGCTAGTAAGGAACAAGACTTATTGGATCGAGTTCAGGAGCTGAAAGATGCTGCTGTTGCTGCCATTGCAGAGGCACGTGCGAATTTCCAATCAACATCCGTGGAAGCTCTTGATGCTGGGTACAACAATGACACCAAGTTAAGCCGCCCTGTTGGTAATAGAAACTCTCGGGATGAGGACATTCATCATAAAACAGAAAATGTGGCTGCTGACGTTAAGCCGCGTCCAGAGTTTGATGCAATTTTGTGAGCAAACGGATTCAAAAGGACTCCTTAATGTTGTAATGGAGAATCAGAAGAATCTTTATGCCATTCGCCGAAACTTCCTATTGCACTAGAAAGTGCAAGTGAACTGGCCCGTTTGCTGCTGGATTCATTGGAGGGTTTTTAACCCCCCCCCCCCCCGATGAACAACCCAAACGGTCAATCTGACGGATGCCGCCCTTCAGGGCATGCGCAAATCCTGTGTTGTCTTAACAGAAGCAATGGGTACCTTTTTGGCCAGAGTTGACCCTCGTGCTGATCACCTTCTGAACCCTGAAACCAAGCAGCAATCCAAGGCAATTGCTGATGAGCGGAAATCTAACTTGTCTAGTGCAGGGAGCGACGTGCCAACGGCGATTCATTGGAAGCAGAGGCTTGTTTTGCAGCTTCTTGCCACTTTTAGGATTGCTTCTGAGTTTGACGAAGAAGAACTCTGCAAGCTTGTTGTTATAGTTGCACACCGCCGGCAGGCACCTTAGCTCTGTCGTTCCATTGGGTTAACACATAAAATGCCAGGTTGGTGTTTTTTTAATCAACTGACCCAATGGGATTTGGAGGCTGGACCATTGCTTCCATAAGGTATCTCTTGAGTTTAGTTCCTTTCTGGTATAATCGTGCCGCAGGCTATTCCACTGTTTGGTGTAGATTTTCTTAAACCGTGTCTTACTGTGGCAGGTATTGTTCGGTTACTGATTAACAATGGGAGACAAATAGATGCTCTACGATATATTCATGCCTTCCAGCTCACCGAAACTTTTCCTTCCGTGCCCCTTTTGAAGACATACTTGAAAGATATGAGGAGAAATTCCCAAGTGAAGGGTAAGAACTCTGGCGGCGCTGCCAGTGCACAGGTATGCCCGCTCATACGGAACAATCAGCCTCCAACCACCCTGTACTGAGGATGTTTTCTATTACATTAAAAACAGCAAACTGTGATTTCCTCTTTGTACACAGGTCGATGTAAATGCACAAGAACTTCCCGCGTTGAGAGCTGTGATTAGATGTGTTCACGAGTATCGGCTAGAAGCTGACTACCCAATTGAACTGCTCCAGCGGCTCCACCTTTGGCTGCCTTGTAAAATGCAGCTACATCCATGCGCGGGAGCTACAGTGGTAGCTGATAGCTGCCATCAGACCAGCCTTACATGTAGTTTTCGCGCATGCTTGTCTCGTTTCATTTCTTTTATTAGCAATGTAAACAATGCAACATAAATTATTAGATATATCAAAATTTTAAACATAAATATAAATAGTATATTAAACGTTTTATGTTCGTATTGCGTTATTTTATAGTATCTAAAATTATCAATTCTATTTGTCATAGGTGCAAGATTGATTGGATATTTTTTGCCCTATGTGATTTAACATCTTTTTTTGAGGGTGCTATTATCCGATGTTTCAAAAGCAATTTATCTTGAGCTTGCATCCTTTGATATATTAGTCTTTAAAAGCCAAAAAAATAGAGACAACACCGTTTTGGGGCTTCTATGTGGGCCGAGAAGGCCAAGAAAAAAAAAATCAAAAAAATTAAAAATCGATCCAAAATATAATACTAAATTTAATTTTAATTTGAATTTTATTGATTTTGATTAGACGATATATTTGAGAGCAAGAACTCCAACCACTATATAGTACGTCTTAAAAGGCTCCGACTGCAAGACAAACCTTTCGACAGATTTGGGTTAGGGCTTCTGCACTTAGTGCAGTTCAATGGTCTACAGTTTTGTTCGATGAGGAATCTTCGCTTTTTAGCTTAAAAAAGAAAAAGAAAAAAATGAACGCTTCATTCAAGTCTTCAAGCAAAGGAAGACTTTTTGCGGGTCGAAAACGAATGCAACGCAAGAGTTGTGACCGAACATATTTTCAACCATTGACTTTCGATTTATTTATTTATTATTATTATTATTATTTTGTCTGAAACTTTTGATTTCGAATCATTTATATGACGAGAATGCCTATTCCAACAAGGCAAACTCAGCAAACGATAAAATATAAATCTGACTAAACCCTCAAATAATCCAAAAAAATAAATTATAAAAAAAAGGCCTGAATATCCAGCAACAGGAAGAGGAAATCTTGGTATTAATCCTTTTTTTTTTTTATCCTTCTTGAAAAATAAAAAAGGGAAATAACCCAGAACTCGAAGCTGCCTTTAGGTACCATTTCTTGTTTTTCTTTCTGTTTTCTTTTTTTTTTTACTTTTGGCTTTGAAATTTTTCCTTGTTTCTGAATTTTAATTATCTTTTAATTTGATATATGAATTTGGGTTGCTGGTTAGCAACTCTGACAATCAAAGCTTCCATTTTTGGATTCCTTGTTAAGATCATCGATCCCATTAAAATTGTTGAAAGACCTTTGATTGAGGTGTCTTTTATTTCCTTGCAATTTCTGAACTTTTTGACTAGTTTGGTTATTTTTTAAATAATAAGGAAACCCATTTTATCTAATTACTATATGATTTTAAAGGCTAAGTGAGATTTTGGATAAATAAGATTTTAAGAACTTAGGGGGTTTTAGGGTTAATTCTGGTTATTAGTTTGTTTATCTGTTTGAAGTTGTGGAAAACAGCTTTAAGTTATACTTTCACAGGTTAATATTATCTTTTTTATGACTACGATACGATTATGTATGTGTGCCAAAACCATTAAGGCGTAAAACTGATTTGATTGAGTTGTGATTTCACTATGCTGTTATCTTGAACTTGCAAGGTACTTTAAAATTAAAAGCCATATAAATGACATAAGGAACCATTTGGAGATAGGTTTTGGAAGTAATGATTTTGGTAAATTTATAGGTTTCATTACTATCGTGCTAGTTTCCATCTAGTAGTATATGTGTGGCATGTGGATTTTGAACGTGGTTGCGGGAACATTTTACGTTTGTTTTAGAATTCTTGTTAAGGTCTTTATGTTCTTTGATTTGAAGCATCCAAATACTGCATTAGATCGCCATATGGTCGATGAAGTAATTTGGGACGATGCTGCATAACAGTAGTGTTATCTTCTTACTTTTGTTTCAAAGGTGTCTATGTCCTATTTGAGAAGGCAGAGAAATATATTGATGTCTGATCTGCATTGAATTTTAATGAAAGTGCAAATGATTACCAAAAATAGGAAAATGCATCCAAATAATTAACTGTTAATTTCCTAGAAATTATGCCTTTAGTGGAGAGGAACTACATGGAGTATAGAAGCTCACAAGGTCCTGCAGTAAAAACAATTCTATTGAAGGATCAATCACCAAATTTCAGTTATTCGTAAGCCTTCATTTATTTTCTCTAACCTTCAGAGAACTACTTGGCTTGTTATTAGTCAACTAACTCTCTAGAGCTAATGACTGATCCTCCATTTATACCTGCTGATTTCTGCTGCCCCCTTTCCCTAGAGCTAATGACTGATCCTGTTATTGTGGCATCAGGACAAAACTATGAGCAGGCTTTCATCAAGAAATGGATTGATCTAGGGCTCATGGTGTGCCCCAAGACACGGCAGACTTTATCTCATACCAATCTTATACCTAATTACACAGTAAAGGCGCTACTTGCAAACTGGTGTGAGTTGAACAATGTCAAGTTGCCTGATCCCATGAAGTTGGTGAGTTTAAATCAGCGCTATCCCCTTCTTGTGCATGCAGAGTCTGGATTGTCAAAAAATTCAAATAGTTCTCCACATTCTAGAAGCACCTAACCAATGTCACCTGAGTCACGGTCTACTGGTCAATCTGGTAAGAACCTCATGTCATCCAGTGGACTTCATCAGGAGGGAACCTCCGCACTAAATCGTCGTTCTACCTCAGAGGGTTCCTCGCCAGGTATAGCTGGAAATGTGGAGACTCTGGGTGTTGCAAGAATATCAGTAAGTAGTGCTGAAGACAGGTCAAATTTGGAACAGAAGGGTAGCTATTCAGTTGGCCAACTCGCTATGTCGCCTTCTATTAAAGAATTTCATGATGCTGGACGGTCATCTCTGAATCATACAAGATCTGATTCAGCCTCTAGTAAACTTTCTAATTCAGGTTTTCCTCGAGGACCATTTGGAGATGCCAATGAGACTTCTGAGGGGTCAACTCATCTCGGAGCCTACAGTGGTGATGTTACTGGAGAGTTGAAATCTGACCCGCAGCCTGCGGCTAGCTCAGCCATCCTGCAGAGAGAAGCTGAGTTCCGTCCTCGATTTATGGATGCACAATCTCGAAGGCAAACAATGTGGCACCGGCCATCAGAGAGATTCATTCCAAGGATAATTTCTTCTTCTGGTATTGAGAACAGGGCTGACCTTTCTGGCATCGAAACCCAGGTTAAGAAGTTGGTAGAGGACTTGAAGAGCACTTCAGCCGATACTCAACGTGAGGCCACTGCTCAACTTAGGTTACTTGCCAAGCACAGCAGGGATAATAGGATTATAATAGCAAACTGTGGGGCCATTACCTTGTTAGTTGATTTGCTTCATTCACCTGATACAAAGACTCGGGAAATTGTGGTTACAGCACTTCTTAACTTATCAATTAATAATAACAACAAAGCAGCAATTACCAGTGCAAATGGAATTGAGCCTCTGATTCATGTGCTCAAGACAGGAAGTCCTGAAGCTAAAGAAAACTCAGCTGCCACTCTCTTCAGCCTTTCAGTCATTGACGATAACAAAGCCAAGATTGGAAGGTCAGGGGCAATCAGGCCTCTTGTTGATTTATTGGGCAGCGGTACTCCTAGGGGAAAGAAAGATGCTGCTATCACCTTGTTTAATCTGTCAATATTCCATGAAAACAAAGCCCGGATTGTGCAAGCTGGTGCTGTAAGACACCTTTTGGAGTTGATGGACCCTGCAGCTGGAATGGTTGATAAGGCAGTTGCTGTCTTAGCAAATCTTGCTACAGTTGCTGAAGGGAGGAATACAATTGGGAGGGAGCATGGGATTCCCGTGCTGGTCGAGGTTGTTGAGTTGGGTTCACCGAGAGGAAAGGAAAATGCTGCCGCTGCTCTTTTACAGCTCTGCATAACCAGTAATAGGTTTTGTAGTATGGTGCTCCGAGATGGAGGTGTCCCACCTTTAGTGGCGTTGTCCCGGTCTGGTACACCCAGAGCTAAAGCTAAGGTATAATGCATCTTCTGTTTTTTTTTTTTTTTTACATCACCCTCTTTTCTTCTAACTTTGTTGATAGTAACATAAGCTTCTATTGGTTTCAGGCACAGGAGCTTCTGAGCCTCCTCAGAAACCAACGATACGGTAATGCTGTAAGAGGCTGGAACTAGGAAAACAACCATCATTTCCATCCAATCCAATCCAAGGTTTTGTCCTGGGTCTAACTCTATAGAGTTTGTGAACATTTGATGTTACAAATAATGCATGTGACGGTTTCGCTGCCTGGATTTAGTTACAGAATCTGTTGTAGAGAAAATAATAATAATAATAATAATAATAATTTATAGAGGATTTGATCGAGTCCTCATGTCAAATACTTTATAATATATATATATATATATGTCTGAAATTGGTGAATGTGGGAAAAGGAATTTACTAAATGGGAGTCTGTGTGGTCTTTGCAGCCAGTAATCTTTGTCTCCTGGTTGATGTTCCCTTCATTATTATTATTATAGATACTGTTTAACATTGGAACTGATTTTTAAGCTAATGCTTCTTTTGTAGGCAGCCATAGATGTATTTCCAAAGATTTTGAAAGCCTAGTTGCATCTTTCTTTACTTGTTCATTGGAAAATTTGTCTTTATTACTAGCTTTACTTATTGATGCTTTTAAAATATATATTAGCACTAATTTGTTTTTCTTAGGTTTTTGTTTTTTTTAATCTTTCAAAAGGTGACCGGAATTTTTAAAAGAGAGAGAGAGAGAGAGAAATAGGAATGAAAAGGTATTTTATTTTATTTGAGATGAGATTTGTGTATCTATCATTTAATTAAATATTAATACTAATATCACGCTTTTACATGAAAAAAAAAATTATAAAACTGTAAATATATTTTATTTTCGAAAATAAAAAAAGGAACTTTATTTCGCAAAGTGGACTACAACAGCCCAAGTGAAAGGCACGTGAATTGGATCTCCCTTTTGAGTTTTGACCGAAGCATTTGCTGTGGTCCATTTATTTTTATTTTTATTTTTATCTTTATTACTACTTTGCGGTTTTCATTTTTCAAACCACTCAATAAATAAATTCAAAAAGAGAGAGAGAGAGAGACCGTCCGTCATCGGCGGCGCTAATATCCTCCCGCGGATGACATCGGCTCTCTCGCTCAGCAATCAAAGCTCAAGACGAGAAGAGACTCAAATGCCAGGTCCTTCTTCTCTTCTTCTTCTTCTTCTTCTCTGTTATCCTCTTCTGGGGTTTAGGAATTCTGGTTTTCGCGGATTTCAATGCCTAATTTTCAGTTTTTTATGAAAATATTTTTATTTTCCGTTTAATTTTCCTTCGTCACTTTGACTGAAAGTTTTTTTTTTTTTTTTTCCCTAACTTGTCAGTTGTTCAGGGAAACAAAACGATTTTTTCTTTATTATTAGCTTTTTTTTTATGTTCTGCAACTCTGATGAATGTTTACCTTTTAAACGGAAAAAGAAAAGAAGCAGAGGTTATCAAAAATATGTATAATCCATTTACTTTTTCTAGTCTTTTTTTTGTTTCAATTTTCTGTTTTAAACTTCAATTTGCTTAGTTAAACTGGTAATGTTGAAGTTATTGATTTGAAATTTGCAGGAGTTAGTTGTTAGCTCAATTAGAATGGGCCCTGACTTGGAGCCAAAAGACAAGTCGAAATCAATGATGGAAGTGGTTTCGAATAATAATGAAAATGGCAGCTTACCCCATGATTCAAAAGATAAGTTTATGCTTTGTGTGAGTAATTGTGAGGACAACGACTTTGGTGAGGGAACTTTTTTTGGAGTAGGACAAACGAAGATACCCGAAGGAAACAAGGATATGGAGATTAATATAACTGAATGTACAAATTCTAGCTTGGATAGGTTGGCTGTTACTGAATGTCCGGATGCCACTGAGAATTCGACTTCTTTTGGTGGCACGGTGTCTGGGGATGAGAATGACTCAGCAATAAGTGACGCTGAAGTTGAATCAGCATTATGTGGTGGGAGTCTGTTCAGACAAGTATTCGATGGATTGTTGCAAATAAGGTATTCCTCGTATGTTGAATATGTTTGTGTTAGTTTATAAATCTATCTGGGTAGATAAAGATTGGCTGGCAGTGAACGATGATTTGATATCCTTCCATCGCTTTGCCAACTATCAAGGTTTCTATGTGTTCTTTTTTTTTTTTAAATCTAGAATCAATTTTAGGATTTTGAAATCGCTGAGGTTATTTGTGAAGATCGATTTTCATTCTGGAAAGTTTTTGGGTGTCGTTTGCATTTTATTTTACTGATATTTAATGAAAAATTTTCAACTTTGTGGCTTCTAAAAATTACCATAAATTAACTACTTAAAATCATATTGGCGCTTGCTGATAGAATTATTGTTTCCACTGTTTTGGCTGGCAAAGTAATGGTAAACAATAGACTGTCTGATACCATCTTACCATTCTGTTAAGTATATATTTTTGCAAAATTCGATGTCCAGTTAAATGTTGCATTATTTAGTTTCTTTTCTTTTTCCGAAATTTTCCAGGAAGAGAAAGTTGACGGATCATTGGAGGAGGTTTATACATCCCCTTCTCTGGCGGTGTAAATGGTTAGAATTGCAGCTTAAGGAATTGAAGTCTCAGGGGTTGAGATATGATAGAGAAGTTGCCGAATATGATCAGATAAAGAAATTTGAGTATGAAAAATTCACATTTCAAAGGCTTGATGTAAAGTCACAATCTTTTCCTTGTCAAATTCAAAGACAGAAAGCAATGAAGAGGATAGAAAACGAATTGAGAATACTGCTGATTTAGCATCTTACATGTCACGCCATAGCCTCTTCTCATATTATGGTATGAACTTCATGGCCATTCTTCATAGAATATGTATTTGCGAAGCTCAAATATGATAAGTACATTTTGTTTCCTCCCAGAAAGTAAGAAATCTGCTGCCCTGGATGATGATAATGGTAATTTAGGTAAGAGGAGTTATATTTGACTCAGCTTTGGTGATTGTGTAGCTTGTAGGTAATAGAGCAAGGTTCAACAAATAACTGTTGTGATGTGTGGTTGCAAAAGACTTTCTCCCTATACTATATGAGATTTTGTCCATTTTCTTATGTGATAGTTTCTGCAGGAATCAAAACGAGCAACATCAATGACAGCTTTGGGTTTAATGATGGATTGTCCCACCTCGAATTCAGCGACAGTGATACTTGGTCAGAGCAGATCCTTAGAAAGATTGATCTGGTTCAATCACAAGCTCGCAAACTAAAGACCCGAGTTGACAAGGTGGTGAATGAAAGTCCTCGAAAGTTCTCTTCCGTTAATATGTTGAGTTCCCTTGCATTAATCGGTTCTAGAAATCGTCCTTCTCCCTCTGAGAGTGGAGATAGGATCCCAGTTAGATCTCAACATACTTCATCCCAGCATCTATCTGAGTGTAACTTGGGAGCTCTTTTTATGCCTGGAAGTGCAGTCTCAAGTCATGGAGAGGTGACGCCTTTTCCTGCTATGATTGAGGGCAAGGTCAGAATCGTAGTGGGATATCTTACGAGAATGTGAGTTCTCTCTTGACATGTCTGTTGTTCTCTTCCGTCATTTTTTATTGCTGATAGTTCTTATCTTCTTTTAAGTTTTAACAGTATAATTCTTTGCTATTGCTTATGGCCATGGCAGAGGAGAACAAAGGATTTACTTGTAATTAGATTTTTGGTTTTTATCTTTGCTCCCACTAACTCTAATCCTGCTAAAAGGGTACTTTTGTTTCTCTATGGCTATTGACTACGAAAGAAAATTTTTTCGTTGCTGCATCTAATATGAAATGGGAAAAACATTCTCCTCAATTTTCCCTTCCACTTCTTGTTATTCCCTCCTTGCTCTTTGGCGCTTCTACTCGGGATGATTCTTTAGTTCTTTTGTAAGAGATTAGCTTGCAAATATCCATTTCGACCATCTTGTTTTCATTAATAATGCAACTGATCTTCATTTTATGCGCAGACTGGGGATGATATTTTGATACATAACCAGGCTGCCAAGGAAGAATTGCGTAATTTTCAAGGTGGTTTAACTCAGCAGGCAGAGGAGCCGCAGATACCAATTGAAAAGCCTAAGACAGTTTGTGCCGCACTTGCTCCTGCAGATCACCTACCTACAATCCCTTCCGTTCAACCAAATGTGAAGTTATCTTCTACTTCCAAGTCAAAGGGCCCTAATAGCAAATGGAAGAGAGGGAAACGAAAATCAGGCACAGTTAGGTGGAGTGGGAGATCCTCAGGTTAGCTAAATTTAGTAAGTTAGTATTTTTTATGTGTACATGTTCAGAGAAAACAACTTCTGGAAGGGCATGGGTAATTCTATCTTATCTACATGCTTAGTGTCCATTTTTCCTGTCTTCTTGTTTCATCAAGGAAGACTGTAAATGCACTTGTGATCCTTATGCGAACATACTTGTTCGGTATAGATGCTACGTGGCGGATATTACTTTCTTTTGGTGACGTACCTGTCCTGAGTCTCAGTCAATTTATTTTATTTTCTGGACATAGCCGTGGGCAGAAGCATCATATTTGTTTCATTTTCTTGTTTCTAGCAATTTTTTTTTTGTTTGAGAAAAATGAAAAACTTGCTTTGCTGTTTCAGATTTTCTCATTGATATTTCTTCATTCATAATGTTATGCAATACGATTAGTCGCAATTGGTAGTAATTAAGATCATCGAGTTTTTAGAATTTCAAACAACAAACATTTATTTGTTTTAGATCATAATTCAGAAGTTCCAATCCATTATGAAGGGAAGAGCCATATAGACTCTAGCTCAAGTATTTTTGGAGCCTTCTAAAAAAAATTTTAAGTTGTAAACATTGTACCGATTTATAATGAATATATATATATATATATATATATATTATATGCACACGCCCATATATAGAAAATTTCCTCTGCAAAAGGGAAATAAAAAAATTATATTGTTCCATGACTGTTGAATCCTACAAAATTGTTGATGAAATAGAAAACTTTGGGTTTTCTATTATTACCTGCTGTCTTTCATGTGAATATTTTTCCTAAAGAAATAGCTATAGATAACTTGTTGGGATTTTTAAAAAAATTAAAAAGAAAAAAAGAGTTTGAAATCTTATGATAAATGTGGAATGACGAAAATGATAAAAGAACTCATTTTTCTTGTTAATACGTAAGGGGAAAAAAAATTGCATCTGCTCCATATTGGTGGTCGTATTTCAGTTAGTATACCATGTTCTCAAATACACCATGGAATGACTTGTTAATGTTTATTAGATCCTTTGAAACAAAAAGACTATTTTAAGGACTTTTTTGTTTTTAATCGGGGAGATCAAATCTTAAAAGGAATTAGGAAAAAAAAATTATTAGTGAGGGGATAGAATATCAGTTGGCAAATGCTTTTATATATTTTTAGAATTAATTAATATATTATTTATAGCAATAATATTATATTTAAATATGATATTTTCATAATTTTTTTTTTATCATTTTTAGTGTTTTTAATGAAAATATTTTAATATATAATAACCTTAAATATTACTGAAGAAAGGTAACAAAAATAAAAATTAACGATATATATATGTATATAAAATAGTAAATTAGATATGTGCTATCATTCTAATTTTGCTTATTCCTCAGTGAATGTATATGTGCATATATATATATATATATATGTATGTATTGTTGAAGTTGAATAAAGAAAGAGACGGAAGTCACGTTTATTTTAAAGGAATCAATTACAAAATCAATATAATAATCAACGGATGATAAGTATTAATGTATTGGCTTCCGAGGAAGTGGGTGCATCACATTCTCAACTCTGAGAACGCATATAAAGTCGGCGAAAATAACACACTGGCAATATATATATATATAATAAGGCAAAGATGATCGATGAAGGCGTGGAGCTAGATATTATATATATATATATATGTATATGTATATATGAAGATTGAAGTTCAAGGGCACTTGGGCTGGCCCTTGGAGTTCTTCTTGTCTCGATAGCAGGGGCATTCCGATTTGTTGCCATAGGTCCCTGAAGGAACACAGTTACATTCTCTGCAGCATATCCCACAATACTCCAAGCACCGGTCTTTCATTCCTGCCTTGGCACACCTCTCCCCGCACTTGCTATCACAGAAACCTAACCATTTTCACGTACACACAAAAAGAACAATTCATTATATAATCCCAAAAAAAAAAAAAAAAGAAAAAGAAAGGAAAAGATGAATCATATTTGTTAGATTTAAGTTTGCCTACAACTATGTCAAAATGCATGCATGCAATGCATAGGTGAAGAGTAGAGAACGTTACTTGGAGGAGCAGGTGAAGGTGATGGAGGAGGGACAGCGGCAGCAGTAGCAGGTGAATGAGAGGAAACAACGGGACTGGCACAGGAGATTTGGATAAATGATGAACTCAAAACCAGGGAAACAAAAAACAATGTTGCAATTTTAAACTTCATTTCCTTTTTCTTTTGTTATATAAAACAATATCAACGCGGCTTGCTCTTGAAAAAAAAGGTGGAGTGATTTCTGGCCCTGGAGGTGCTGCTTGTTGCCAAGGGATTTGTGAGAACTTTTGAAGGTATTTATAGGCGGGGATTTTTGTCATGAGGTGATGGAAAACAACAAGAAAAAGAAAAGCGCGTTTACAGCTAGCTTAGCTTAACTTTGGTACAGACTGTAAGGGTATAATGCTCCTTTCCTTTTTGTGGGGGGGGCGGGGGGGAGGGTGCGGGGACTGTGACTATAACCCTGACAATGACCATCACCCGGGGTCTTTTGTTCACAAAGGTTCCAGCCAGGTTTTATATTGTACTAGGAACGAACCAAAGCGTACTAGCAACTTACTTATCACTTCCCTTGGAGCTTCCACTTGCTACTGCATTTACAAGATGCATATGCATGATACAACATTCGAAACTGTCATTTAAAGAGACTGAATCACATCGTCATAATTTCAAATTCAATATTTTATCAATACATCGTAATACTATGAACTGAGTCATAATATATAGCCCAGAAAAAAAACCATGATTGGTAGAAGTGCAGTATATAGACAATGTTACGAGGCTTTATTTAGCATTTTATTCCCTCCCATAAATTTCACCTCATCTAAAACATAGTATTACATGAAAAAAGTTATCCAATATTTCAATATAAATATACTATATTTTGTTCTCTTATAATTCATTTTTAGCAAACCAAAAATCAATGAAAAAAATACATTGACATAGGTAATTGATTCAATAAATTTATGCAAGAATTACCAAATGAAGTGACTCTTTATTTGGATGGTTTCTTTTGTGGGGTTCACTACTAGACAATTGCAATTTGTAGCTATGAGTAGTCACTACGTACATCAATCGTTGTCCAACCAGACCATGCATTAAAACCCATGTAAACAGTTTTTGGATCAAGTCAATATCAATATCCCATCGACACAAATGTGTTCTTCGAGGAGTCCAGGCTGTTCGATTCGATCAACTGGCCCAGTTTGCACTAAATCTTTCTTTCTTTCCAGCTTGGGAACAATTTTATATCCAGGAAGAAATGCATGAAAAAGATCACTCAAGAATAAAGCGACTTTGAAACTTTTGATTTTTTCCATTGATATTTGTGGTTATTAATACTTATAACAATTAATTATAACAATACTTATTATATTTATAATCATAATAAATAATACAATTAAAAATATGTTTACAATCAGTTGACAGAGACAAGAAAAACCAAAAAAAAAAAAAGCAAATTATGACAGTGGAAAACAACAGGCTGTGTCGAATCCCATCCAACTTAGAAACATTTTCCTCGTTCCCTATGATTCATGTTGGAGTTTAAAAAAAAAAAAAAGGTTAGATTCGCCAATGGTATATCACTTAAGTGCACAAGAAATAAAGCATATGTCTCCCAGAAAGGGTGAACAAATACAAATACAGTGATGAGATGATAAATTAATAATGAAATCCTCGTCAACAAGTGTATGACTTTAGAATAGTGGAGCGCAGGATATGAAATTATGCAGCTACCATCGAACCAGCTGGATCTCAGCATCTCAGTCATTTATTAATTTGAAGAAATAATAATAATTAATGAAAAAAACCTTAATTAATGTATATCTGCAACTCCAAAGCTTTTAATGTTTGGTAATTAAGGAGATGTTATTCTTACCATTCATATTATTATCAAATTATTATTACCTACAATGTTTGTTTTCTCACTGTCCAATTCCAACCTCTCCCATGTCTTATCTCCAGAAACAGCAAATAAAAACAAACACTTGAATGAGACAAGAATCCAAATAAATGATAAGGTAATATATACGAAAAGAAAAAGGTAATAAATAGGTTACTTTTTCTTGAATTTTATAAAAAAAATTATTAAATAAAAAACCTTTTTTGAAATAGTAAATAAAGGATTTTTAATCAGTATTTGTAGACACCAGTTGAATGAATCCTTTAAATTATAACTACTAGAATCAGGCTCGGGCAAGTAGGTGGACCGCTATTGTCATGCCTAGAACCAATATGGACAACTTAATATATATACACATATATATATATATATATATATTTCTTTAGGCTGAGGACTAATAATCATATATATATATATATATATATATATATAATACAGATCGAAAGATCAAGCTCGAAGCCCACGGGAGGGATGAATATCTTGACCATGGGAAGATTCATCATTATGAACACAATGATCAGCAAAACTCGAATGGACTTTACTATAGTCAAGGACCTTTGATGATATCCAGCTTTGAGAGCTTTGGCCTCATAGAGGCTGTCAAAGACACTGAAAGTCAAACTAACTTGCCATCAGAACCACACTATGCGTCTCCTGGCCTGGGCGGCATATGATTAACGTTAAACAACTTCAGACCCAGCAACAAGCTGACTGTTCAAAACAG
>JBBYHK010000005.1:2345578-2360982 GCA_038382065.1 Adansonia grandidieri
ACATGATGAATCCAAAGGCAAGTACCAACTGCAGGAAATGATGTTGATGAGGTTGATGGATGCTAAAGACAAGGGTTTCCCCGGTAAGCCTATGACGTGAACGTTGTAAAGTCTTGCAACTTGCCATTGTAGAATATATATCAGTTGCCAATGCAATGGGAAGTTCTAAGAATTGCTTCTTGATGTATTTTTTTCCCCATTTTTTTCGTTTGTCTTTTAGATATGCCAACCATTGAAGAAGACCCCATGGCTGAAAAGAGACGGAAGAAAAAGCTAGAAAAAAGAGCAGGCAGCAGCGGGAGAAGAAAAGACATGATGAGAATCAGGGCTGGATTGGCAAATGCTAAAAATGGGGATTGAGATTTAAGAGATAATCATGTGCTGTCCATCACACGGCATGAGATGGAAGGGACATGACAACATGATCAACAAAAACTGACCATTGATGACACCATAAGCAGTAGCACTAGCAGCAGCATGGATGGTAAGATAGTCAGACAGTCTACCGTTGATATGCACAGCAGCCTAGCTATGGAAAAAAAGAACTCTTCATCCAACCCTAATCAAGAGCTGGTAATTGAACCGGTTTGGACGAATAAGATTTTGAGTTAATTTCCAATTCAAGTCATTGTAATTGCCAACCCTATTTGAAATGTACATGTGAAAACCCATAATACAGCAACTTACCAATTTTCAAAGTTGTATTGTTCAATTGTCAGGTCCTTTTGAGGCACCTTTTACCATTGTAGAAAATAACTTAAATTTAAATAAGTAATTGATATATTCATATTATATTTTTATAATTTATAATATTATAATTATATTTAAAATAATTTATATTTATTTAAATTTTAATATATTAATAATTTTTATTATATAAATTTTTAAATATTAATTTATTTATATAATTTTTTAATAATTTTCAATCAAATCTTGGTCTGCCTACAACAACCTTAACTTAAATTCTGCCCCTTTTGCCCAGTGCAATTAATTGAGCTGCACAAATTACAAATAAAACCTTCATAGGTTCCCTCTTTTTACCCACAATTTTCCATTATTTCTTAAACCAATAATAGTAAAATATAGGGTTAGATTCAAATCATCACTAGATAATGCATTTGAATTATTTTCTCCCATTATCAATCTATATATATATATATATTATCTTCCCTTGACCCACCCTCTTTATGAATAGAGAAAATACTATGAATCTACTAAGACTACTGATTCTGACCCTTTCAACGATTAATTTATTTGCGTAAAAAAAATAGAAAAAAGAAAAGAAAGATACAGCGAAGGTACGTGTTGCATGATGGATTGGCTGAACCCCAGCTTCATAGTGCCGGCCAACCAATCCAGATATTATCCCCTAAAAAATTACATGTAAAATAGGGATTTGACAGATTAAGACCTCCCGATACAAATTATATTAGAACAAAATTATAAAGAAAATCTAATAAAAATCTTTCGTATTAACAAATCTAGATTCGATAAGTAAGATATTGTACCGAACGCACTAATCTAACTTCGGATATTTTATTACCTAAGTCACAATTAAAATATTCTCAAATTCAATCAACCATACCTACTTAAAGTAAAACATAGTTTTCTAAAAACATTAGCTAAAATCCGAAAACAAATGTCGAATTGATAAAACAGCATAACCACTATCTAATAAGAGAACCACCTAGAAGAAACCATGACCTACCCAATATTTACCTTTTTCCAAGGCATTCAAATGAATGCAATTAAGTGCAAAATCTATTTACAAAATAACATCTTCACAAACGAAGTCGGCCTAATTATTGGGAATTTTTACATGTATAAGAATAAATAATTTTTTTTTTTCCAAGAAAAAAAAATGGTAATGGAAAATAGAGCAATTTGATTGGAACCCATTATAGTTTGATAATGTTGTCAATAAAAAATGTAAGAAAAGCCAAGTTTGCCTTGATGCAAATTATTAGAAAAGTGCAATGATAAAATGAATTTGAAAATTGTATTATTCTATACTAAAATGCTGTACAACATCCAAATATACAACACATATTTAGTGTCTACAACAGCACAAGAAAGCATAGAAAAACAAACAAATCTGGCCTGGAACTGACCACAGCGACTGCAAAGATTACATTGGTGCCAGCAATAGATCTGCGACAAAGTTTGGATTAGAAAAGTTAGTTTATTATTTATGAGTTTGCAATTTTTGACATTAAAAAAAAAAAAAACCTTAAACATAACATAAAAACAATACGAATATAACGAATATATAAATATATCAAAATTTATAAAACACAAATTATTAATGTATCAAAATTTATATAAATTTATAATATTTTGAATACGATTATTAGGACATGTAAAAATACACTAACTACATCTTTCCATGCTACCATCTACCGGTCAAATCAAGTTTGGTTCTTGAGTAGTAAATAATTATAGGATGACTAATATTCACTTTAAATCATTTAACTGCAGTTGTCTAAGCTCATAACTGTTTAGTAAAAGTAACGCCGATCTGAAGAAAAACCCAACGATTTTTAATCTGCCATTTAAGAAGAAAAAATGACTGAGGGATGCAAAAAACGATGAAAGAAGAGGGCAACTATTAAACATTTTCAACCACTTGTAACCCACCAGTTTGAGTTGAAAAGTTCAATCATCATATGAGCTCAAAGCAGCAACAACTGATCCTGTTGTTGCAAAAGTTGAGGCAACATCGGGAAGTTCTTTCCACGACGTAGAAATCTTTATGGATGGATATATCCAACTCTTAATGGAATCCACGAAGGAGTTGGGATCGAAGTTGAGAATGGCTTCCCAATCAACCTGCACGCCTTTCGGAATGTTGCCCGTGAACTCCATATTAGCAGCAAGAAACAATCCGAGCAAAACAACAAAGCCAACTACTGCAGTGCCCCTTGAGAGTGGCATGAAATTGTACCTGAAAAGCAATCAAAGTACCTTATTTGCATTAAAAATCTTAAATTCGTCCAAATATAAACCAACCATTTGCAGTCTGATATCACATGTCATACCAGTAATAAGTCATTCTTAAAATAGCATCTCTCACACTTTCGAGGGCATCGAAATCAGTGGACCCATAAGTTTCACCACAATAAGCATTGCAAATGGCCTGCAAATCCATAAGTTGGCAAATTCAAATGTCATAATCAATAAGAAAACAAATAGTAAGAGAAAATAACATTTAAAAGTAAATAACATAATAGGCAAGGGCTGTCAATCAAACAAGAAACAGATTAATCTACGCGGCAAATAAGAACCCAGAAGATGCTCGAACTCATTTCCATGCAATTTTCAGTAGTGAGTTGTATTTTAAGGGCATTTATATATCTGATAAAATTGAAAACCAGAATGAAATTATCTGAGATAGTCAGAGCAAACATAGAAGAGGAACAACATTTTTTTGGCAAAGCAAAGCATTAATAGACTAAGCCTGGCACTGGCTAATAATTATAGTCTATTGAGTCATGGTTGAGATCAAGAGCAACTTACTTCCCATGCCACTGCCATTTCAGCATCGAATTCCTCCCATCTGGAAGGCGTGCAAGGTGTTCTGATTGCAAAGTCATACCCACGCTGTCCCCTATGAAAAATTATTGAATGTTTTTCAACCATGAAAGTTACTCAAAAAAAAAAAAGAAGATATAATAAATAAATTTAAGAAATTAAAAAAAAAAGTATTTGACATAGACTTACACTTTCACTATTGTAATTCTAGTCCCTTCAAGCTGCTTCCTGAAATAAAGAAGAACCCAGCATTATGTCATGACTAGGTCATGAAAAGAAACTTTAAATTCCAAGAGATCATCCTTCTAAGTTCTTGGGAGCTTTACCCCTCAAAGGCTGTACTGTTGCACCAGGTAGCCAACCAGAAGTCCTCACCCACAAGTTCATAAAGATCATCACCGGATTTGGCATGTTCAATCTGAAAATAGCATGTTAGTATTGCTATATGCAAGAAATTTTCACATATAAAGGCGGATATTTTACAAAAACTATTTGCAATTCAAAATCAGCCTGAACATTACTTAAGGTTTTGCTTAATAGGGATAGAATGAGATGAGGATGGAAAAATTTAATCTAATGGTTAATTTTCATAACCATTTCCCTACTGGTTGGCTTAATCATGGGATCAAAACACCTTTCCACCCTTTCGTCTTTCAATCCTTCGTACCAACTAAAGCCTAAAAGTCATTTAGTGCAGGGCCATGGACTCCGTAAGAAAAAACATTAAAAAAAAATTTAAGAATTCTTTAGGCTTTGATTGGTTTATTGAAAATTTGAGGAACAGCACATTTGAAAAAAACTGAAATACAACATACTAAGACTTAAGTTTTCTAATGTCTAAAAAAGACTTACTACTGAGAATATTATTAATCGCAACTGTATATTTTTATTTCGATAATTTCTTTAATTATTTATCCACTGTCAAGTATTTGATGGTTTACACACATTAGAAATCAGTCTGTGCTTTTTGTATTAAATTTTAGATTATTCAAAGTAAAACAGATATCGCAAACTAAAGCCTCTACTAACTCTTAAAGGGAAGGAGATTGAACTAAAATGCCAAATTAAAGACATATTACAGAACAAAATTTAACAACCATGATCTATTCTAAGCATTGAAGTTTTAGTAAGGAAATATGATATTGCATCTTCAACATCAATCTTAATATCTCTTTTAGATTTATAATACCCATAAAATTTGCAATAGATTGCACAAATTTAATCACTTCAAAATTTTCTAAATATTCATGTGAGTTTCTAATTCTTCAAATGTCATGCCACTATGGTTAAGTTACAAGCAGAATAGCACGAAACGATGTTGAAAAATATAGCTTAAATGTCAGCATACTCCTCTGCAACTAATACACGGAAAGGTACCATTTGTTTGCTTACTCCTTTTTCTTGGTATGGTCAGATTTAAACAATGTTAAAAAAAGGGGATTGGAGGCCAACCGGTGTGACCTCCTGTTACTAGTTCAACCGGTTAGATCGGTTGGACCTTTTGAACCTGTCGGTTTTAATTAAAATAATTTTAAATGTTAAAAAAATATTTTTGAAGTTAAATAAGGAATAAATATAGTAAATAATTGATAAGAATACTGATTTTAGCTTAGTGGTATGGTCTTTAATGTATGTAATTCTAAAAGGTATGAGTTCAAATCTCATCACTTTCAAAATATTTTTGAAAAAAAAAAAAGAAAAGGATTTTTCCTGATTTTTAATGGTTTTTTACCCATTCAACCAGTTTTAGGCCGGTTCAAACATACCCCTATTCTATATATAGCACTGGATTGGACTGACCTCTGGTTCCCAGTTGAACCAGTTCAACCAACTGGGCCAGTTTTTCATTATTGGATTTAAACCTACAACTAAATCAAACCATCACAAATCCCCTTATCACTGAAAAACTAAAAATTTACTCTTTCAGAACTGCTCATTTAGAGGATAAAGGATTCATTTAAATACTCAAATTTCATGAAAATTTCATGTACCATAAAAGGAGATGGCAATGATATAACAGTTCTAAACCACTCACAGAAAACTTACATTTTCTGACTTCCCGTCTTTGGATAGATCAATAGGTTCATCAGACTTGCCGTGCACAAAAAGTTTGTCCCTCATGATAGTCTTTGCTATATCTAGTGTTCTGCAACATAACCAAATACTGAGAATTTGTAAAAATCCAGTGGTTAACGAAATCAAACTGGATATTTACCTTTCATAATTTGGGAAATAGCGAACAACTTTTGCTTGTCCAAGGACCATTGGTGTGTGAGAACCAAATCCAGAATTAAACTCTTCACTGAATAGCAAAACAGAGGAGCAGAAGCTCAGCAAAAAATCATATATTTTCTTGTGAAGTCCTCAAGAAAAATTGAAACTATTCAAATCACTGATCTGACTCATCCTAAGTACTACAATGGTGACAAATATGCCCAAGTCCACATCATATGTGATCCTATGAGTAAAACTATGACATTTCTCCAAATTTAATCCAACCTATACTGCTATAAATGCATCATTCAGTTACAGTAATGTATGCCTAGTGGGACTCATTGTACGCACTGTTGGGGGAAAACCAAACACAAAATAATGAAAAAAAATTAAAAGCACATTTGAAGCACCAATAAAAAGCAGAATCTACAAAAAATCTTGAACAAGATAGCAGAGAAATTTGTAGATGACAGGGTAAAAAACCATAATAGATAGATAATACAAGACATGCCAACAAAACAATAAGGTAAAGAGTAAATGTTTAAGACATCTTGGTAATTGCGTAGGTAATAAGGTTAAAGATAGCAGACCTCAACTTGTTAACCCAGACAACTGGATCACAAGGCTCAGAAATTTGCCTCCATTTAACAGCCAATGAATAAACATCTTGCCATGACATCATAAGGCGGCTAGATCTATCTTCGGTGCTGCCATAAGAAGCTGATGTTTCTGGGGAACTGGTTGTAGTACAAGCAGCACCACCTCTGTTTTGGCTAGCCAAACTGATTCTTTCCTTTCTTCGGACCCTCTTACCACTTTTTGAGCTTCTATTAGAATGCTTCCAATCTGCTTGCAAAGAACGCCATGCTTTTGACACCTTCTGTGCAATTTCAATGGCAGCTAATCCTGCCATACGGTGCTGGCGTGCAACGCATGATGAAAAATATTTAGTAAACCAAGATGCAGAAAAATAAGAGCAGTTAACAAAGGACGATCATTGAAAACAAAGAACTCAAACGCAAGCTTTTTAGTTGTATTTTCCTTTTCCAGGGGAGAAAAGGTGAGACAAGGGAGGAAGAAAACATGAATAACACAAAGCTACACAGATTGTTCAGTATCTCAATGGAATTAACATATTACTTAATGTTAAATCTCCAAACAAACCTAACTTCAGATACGAGACGGACCAAGTAGTTGTTTTATTAAGATATGCTTATGAGATTTTCTGATTAGTATCCAGGCAGCACAATACAACGTGGAGCGAGAACACACATAGACAAAGATATAGGAATGAATCCTAGTTCTTTTTCATACAGATTTTTAAGAAAGTTTCAAACAGAAACAAACTTGTAACATCCGTAGACTTCCTGGAAGGGTTTCATGGTTTTTCATCAAGCCCGTTAAATTCAAAAAAGAGGTAAGGTGAATGGCATGGGTTTACTCACTTTCAAAGAAGCCAATGTCACACTGAGGGAAGTTGAGGAGGGGGATAAAATAAAGAAAAGAAACCAAAAATAGTTTATAATTATTTGCAAAATTAATCACCTGACGCCTATTGGGTAAGAAACCAGGACAGTCATATTGGATTTTCTTGCCAATTGAGTCAGCAGCTAGTAGAAGAGCAGTTTTGTGCTTTGTAATAGCAAAATCTTGCTTTTTAAGCTTTCCCTTCTTCAGAGAATCACGCAATGGAGGCTGTCTGAAAACCTTTTCACATACATTCTTTGGGTGCAATCTTTTGCACCAATACTCCTGCATAAGAACGAATATAAGAAACTAGAAGGCCAAAAGACAAGAAAAAAAATCACCAGGAAAAGAATTTGCTTTATTATATCTTTAACATGCAAACTATTCTGTTTCAAAAAAATATGGTACAATCTCAAACGATGGAAAACTGAAGCCAGGGAAGAAAAAAATATTAATTTTCCTTACAAGTAATGTTAAAACGAAAAAGAAAAAGCACAACCTTTGTGCAAAAGAGATACGACAGTAAAACTAAAAGAGAACACAAAAAACAAATGGAGGCACACAACAAGGAGCTTTAAGTTAAATGATGATTATCACTATGAATTATTACCTTGAACAGTGGATCTATATCTCCGTCAATATCAAACCAACAAAACTCACTGTTGACTTTGGAAGCTGTATATAAAGCGATCTCTTTCTGCAAATGAAGAATTTCAGATTCAGAGACACTATCACAGACAAGTCAAGGCCACTTACAACTATTGTCAAATAAGATGATCATTAAGACAGCCAAAGAAAACCATAAACTATGCTTTCTTGAGCACATTCTTCAAAATAATATGATTCAAAACAAACCCAAAACTAAAGAAGAACATATTTCCGAAGGCACACTTTAAGAAGGGTGTAATTCCATTCTTCAATATTAACAAGCACAAAAAGGTAATATCACAAAATAATTTCACCCAAAACAAACTGGAAAAATGGAATTTGTATATGGAATGGTAGTTCATAGAACACAATGGAAACATGGTTATTACGCCTTAAATTGAAGAACATATAACAAAGGAATGCACTTGGGAGCAAAAGGAGTACGCCCTATTATAGCCATCTCACATTGAGAGACAAGAGAGGATCTTCTGCTGCATCACACCAAACCCTTTGTGCCTAGACACACACCTCAAAGCGTAAAAGCTAAAACATCCCAAAAGTCTAGATAAGAAAAGAATTTGGGACAATAAAAGCCATCCATAACAATAAACAGAACGAAAAGCAAGGAAAACCCAAAAAATATATGCATATGCCATATTTATTCATCTTCAAGCGACAAGGATAACTTCCAGGTTCAACAGAAATATCCAGGTTCAAGTAGAGGTGAAATCGTATTAGGTGAAGATTAATACTAATGACAAGCGACAGCATGAAAGAAACAGACGTGAGTAATATGGTAATAATTCCTTCAATGAAAACAAAGATATCAAAGAATAAACTAATGAGGCAAATTTCATGCAAAATTCATTATTCTGCATCAATGCAAACCTGATAGAAGGCCAAACATTGAAGCACAAACTTTTCCATTGAGTCCAGTTCAACATCTAGTGCAGCATCATAGTCCTTAACCTGTGAATGTTAAATTCTAGTAAAGTAATGCCAAAGAGCAATCAATGCATTGGTATAAATTAACCAAGCGAAGTATCTTAATTCAAAATTATTAGTTACCGCATCTGCATAATCTCCAATAGCATGATAGCATGAAGCTCGTAAGTACAAGCACTCAATATTCGAGTTTTCAATGCTCAATCCAATTGATAAATCCTTAATAGCCTTCCTGCGACAGCCAAGTTGGTTCACTTAAGCACAGATAAGAAAAATGATATAGTGCTAATAAAGAATACCATCAATTTAACAGATCAAGTAATAAAAAATTAGAAGTAAAAGTAGGGTCACTTCAGTACAGATGATAAAATAATAGTGCTAATGAATGACCTCAACTGAACAGATCGAGTAATAAAAGATTAGGAATAAAAATTAATATTTATGGTTGACCTATAAAAGTACAACTTATAGTAAATATTAAACAGCAAATGCTTCAGTTACAGTTGGGCCATACTACAGATCAATGAAATATTTTAAACATCAGATTAATTATGTCACGAGACAGATGCACTTCAGAGAACAAGTATATCACAGATGGTTAATATCATCACTAGAATGATTAAGTACATGAAATTAAACAGAGAAAACTAAATTCAGAAAAACACAGTAGATTGGACACACCTGTGCTCTCCCATCCCATGAAGTAGTAACCCACGTAAGTGGTATGCTTTAGAATACCTATCAGAAAGAACATTAATGACATCAAGTTTAGAGGAAAAAAAAGTTAAATCAAACAACTTATAAAGTCTGGAAACTAATCGCACTATTCTAGGAGGGATACATGTATAGGAAGGCAAGGACAAACTTACCTTGCATCAATTTGTATAACTTGTTGAAGACAATCCAAAGCCTTTTCAGAGTTTGCTAGATCTTGATAGAACTGCCAGGAAATCACATAGTCATGCCCACATACATTTAAAGCAGCTTAATAGAGAAAACTAGTTTTATTAGCCAAAATAACAATTTTCTCAAGATGCACACACATGATCATTCACAACCATACCCTGTCATCTGCTACAAAACTGCCGAGGACATCACTTAGTAATGTAGTGATACATTTAAAGTCATGGAAAAACTAGTTTTACTCGACAAAATAATAATTTCTCGCAAATGCAAAAACATGGTTGTCAGTGTCATACACTGCTGGCCGCTACCTACAGAATCCTATGTTGATATTCTTCAGTCTTCAATCAACCCCACCACACCCCCCCCCCCCCAAAAAAAAAAAAAAAACAATCTTCTTGCAGTATTAGACTGTTAAAAATATTAGTAGAAAAAAAGGTATTTTGGTTATTTTGACACCTTTTTATGAATAAGCAAGGAAGTTTAACTTTGAGAGCAAAATAATGTGCTAATGGAAATTATGGATAAAGCAGAATAAACAGTTATAGTTACCTGGGTGAGATGAGCCCAGGCCTCGAGAAAACTTTGATCAAGTTGGATTGACTTCAAATGTGCCTCCTCAGCCCTTTTATATTCACCGATCGAAGACAATGCCATCCCCTGCCACAGTGAACACCAGTTATTCAGACAAAAGTCTAAAAGATACCAGATTCCTTCAGAATCAGCAAGGCTAGAGATGTTTAATACTAACCAAATATGTGTATGCAGACTTGTTGTTCTTATCAAGCTTCACACAAGCAGAGAGATCTTCAACAGCAGCAGCAAAATCCTTAAACTTGAAATTCACTATTCCTGAATTAAGTAAAAATCCCACAGATCACTTCCTAGCCACAAAGTGCGTAGAATTTTCCATACAACAGTATTTTGTGATAAAACTGAAGTATATCAATTGGATCTTACAAAACATCTCCCATGTTGAACCGTGCTTCAATAGGTATATGAAAATTTATAACTGAAGTTACTGAACAGATAGAAAGAACCAGAAAATTTATAACTGAAGTTACTGAACAGATGGAAAGAACCACACTTGAATAATCAAACACAAATATGCCATAATTACTTTCAACATTTATATTGAGCAAAAAAAAAGGGGCATAACAATGTGAACAAAATTTTTGAGTATTTAAAAAGAGCTGGATTAAAACAAGCTACCTCTTTCATGTAATATATCAGCTGAATCTGGATCAAATTCCAATGCTTTGGTCAGGTCTTCAATTGCCTGGCATAAGGATGAGATTAGATGTCAAATTTCAGTTATGACAAGCACTAAGCTCTTCTATTCCTTCAAAAATGAAATACTCGGGAACATAGGGTAGTGACAGGCACTCAAACTTTCCATCATTCAGGTCATAAATAACAACTATAAACTGACATTTACCATCTTTCACTTCTCTTTGCAATATCCAACTATGCAAACGCTAATGTAACATGCACAGGAACAGAAACCAGCCCATTACTTAAAGGTTTTAAGTAAAGCTTAATATACTGGTTGACCATGTCAATGTACCCAGGCCAATGATCACATGCAATTACGGAAAGATACTTGGAAGACGTTTTCCTTTGGCAACAAAGACAGTATGACAATGTACTTGTAAAAGACTCTCACCTCAATAGATTCTCCTAAAGCAGCCCTAGCCTGGCCTCTCCTTTTCCAAGCCTCACCAGCTGATGGTTTTGATTGAATAGCCTAAAACAAAAATTAATCATATAGAGATTAAAAAAAGAAGTTGTCACTTTGTCCAGACAACTGAATCACGAAGATTTATGTACCTTCGTAAAATCAGCAATAGCAGCTTCAAGCTCTCGTTGGAATGCATATGCAGTTCCTCTTCCTATTAGTGCCTCAGGATACGTCGGATCCTCTTTCAGTATCTGCAAGACGTAAAAAGCACATTTTTATGATAAAAGAAGACGGACCAGCATGACACAGTAGAAACATACTATGACAGGTAAAAGTTTGATAAAATTACCTGGTCAAATATAGATATGGCATAAGCATAATTCCCTTCATTAACCTGCAAAAGTGAAAAAAAAAAAAAATTTTGCATGTCAACTACCAGAATCGTGAATCAGGTTTTTTACAGTAAAAATGATAATTGCAACAAGTTTAAAACCACAAAATGTGTTGAGAATGAGAACATACCTGCGCAATGCCCCTTGATAAGCGAAAGTCTACGCTGATTGACTTGGTCTTTGAAATCTTAGCAACACAGAACTTCTTAGTCCTCTTGGTTTCATCACTTATTTCTTTATGTATGTCAGCTGTGTCATTTGGGAGACAATGACTTTCAGTTATATCACTTGAGTTACTGGAAATGGCAGAGGATTTGCTGCATTGTTCTGATTTCTCACATAGACCATCACATGAATCAGAAGCATAACTGGGTTCGTCAAAATTATTATGAGTTTTATTTGTCAGGCCACAAGGCATCTGATTCGTATTGGTTTGATCAGCTAATCCTATGTCACAATTATCACCAGAAATGTCACTGTTCTCAGATGCATCAGCAGACTCCATACCTAACTTAGATCCATCGCTTAACACATTAAGACTTTTGTAATTTTCACATGTTTTGCCATTGGTGTCAGATGCTAACTCAGATGAAGACAATGATGACTTACTCCTCTCTTCTTCACTTGTTCTATTGTGCGTGCCAAACTTGGTAGTAGAGTTGTTGCAGAACTCTGGTACCTCCCTATGCTCTTGGAATAATCTAGAGGTATTGCATTCATTTTGGTGCTTGAGAGTTTCATTTAACTTCACATCAACATAGGGTCTTGATTGGGATACAGGGGTAGATAACTTTGAGTCAGCCACATGGTTGTCACTGGTGACACTTATGTCTTCTTTGCCAGGTTTCGCTACTGTCAAAAGCTCTTTCAGTTCCAGCAATTGCTTCAGATCAGCAGAATGCCGCAAAGCATGTTCATACCCTTGCTCCCAAACAGCAATAGCATCCTCTTTCCTTCCCAATGCAGAAAATGCATGGCCTACATAAGGAAAACAAAAGCATTGAGTTTCAAACACAAGACAATAGACTTTGCTATCTACAGTCAAATAAACAGCAAAGATTCAGGAAAAAAAAAAAGTATCAGGGATGCCCTGAAGAGGTACATAACAAGACATTATCGATTGCACAAAGCATGCAAGAAATTCCCCAGAAAATACAAAGACAAGTGAAACATCACTTTGATTACAAATTCTACATTAGATCAGTTAATTTTATCATTATGCTTTTATCTTAGAAGTTTTAAGTCTAAACTGACGACAGAAAACCACAATAGACTTTTCAAATTTGAGAGAGAGAGAGAGAGAGAGAGCTTGATCTATGTTCTTGACCTTATTATCACTTGTAAATTGCACCTTCTGTTTATTAGTACTTACTTTAACTAGCATCAATTTGCTACAATATCCTAAAGATGCACTGCATAGCATACCATTTAATTGTTGGCAGACAGGATCTATATTACCATAGTCATTCCGCTCTATCCCAACCCATGAGCATGCCTATGCTATATAATAGAAAACTAAATTTGAGGAAGTCAAACACATCATTTCTTTTAGATGTTGAATCAAAATGTGCATTGTGTGACTCAGAAGCAAATATTAAACCTAAATTAATAGAAACCAATAAATCACCAGTATTGAAGGATTGTGATCAGTAAAGTTAAATCACAGCCCAAGACCTGAAATCTTGGAGCGAAAAGGCAGGCAAGAATCAGGGAAACATCTTCAATTAACCTAAATTTCAAATAAGAAACTAAATTGATTAAAAATGCATACAATCAAGTGCCAAACAATGCAATTGACAAGTCAAATAAAACCGAAACACTGGGATATTTGAGGATCAAAGAAAATAAAAAAGATGCCTTTAAGAATATAAGCTTGGAGAAGCGTAGGGTCAAGCTGAAGCGCCTTATCACAGTCTTTAATCACATGCTTGTGAAGCTCCAATTGACTATAACAAAACGCTCTATTGCTGTTATCAAAAGAAACATCAATCAGCGAAATGAAAATGCATCCAAAATTTTTTCAAAGAAACGGTAAAAATTTTGAAGATCGACTGGGATAAAATCGGAAAAGGAGTTTTAAAGGACCAGATGTCTTGGATTGCGCAAGACTGAGAGAGAAGCGAGTCCAGGACTCGGATTGCCTTGGACCAGTCACGAGAGCTGCAGAATTTGGCGAGTTCGACGCGCTCGGAGAGAGCTGAGTTCATGGTGAGCGACGCAGGAGAGCGAGTTGGAGAAAGGAGATGATAAATGAGAAGCGTCGTAGAAAAAGGGGTGGGGGGGGCACCGGTGGTGAAGAAATCAATTACGGTGAGGTGGGGAAAGTTGAATGGCACGTGCGGGTAACACGTGCGAAACCGATTTTGAGACCCATTTCTAAGTTTGGTCCTTCAAAATTGGTTGCCCGTACCTAGGGCTCGTCTTGAGGTGCGTGGGCTGCACCTTAGAGGCTACGGACTTAACCTGAGAGGGAGTTAATTAATGCTTGGTCCTCTGATTTTATTCAAATTAAGATCGGATTTTGAACAATTAATTTCTTTTTTAATTTTAGGAACAAATCAATTTAGATTTTACTTCATAGATAAATTTTATTTAATTTTAAATATTTCATTATTTTATTATAATAAAAAAATCATATTTAATGGATTCGATTAAATTTATTTATAATTTAAACTATCAATTTAAACACGAAAATCTATTTATATTTGAAAGAATTTTTATAAAAATACTATATCTAAAAAAAAATTAAACTTGTTCAGAAAACATATCCAGCATAGACTCCAACATCCAAGCCTTAGTGTAGCTTAGCTTATTTCATTTTTTAATTATATAACATATATTATTTTTATATTATTAATTTATATAATATAAAAATAAATATATAATATTATAATGTAAAAATTTTAAAAAAATACGTAAATCTATCTATTTTTTAAAACTCAATAAAAAGGTAAAATTATGAAACTTATGTAACATAAAAAACATATGAGACTAATATTTCAATTTATAAATTTTAGATGAATTTATATAAAATTTGAATTCGAATAATTAAGTCGAGCTTAAACAAATAAAAATTATGTTGTCGTCAAAACTTGAACTTGATCGATAAACACTTTTTACTTTAACCTTACTAAATGATTTTTTTGGTAAATTATTAATTAAATTAAATCAATTTTATATTATAATTTCCAAAATGTTCGAGCAAAAATACTTTTTCATCCAAATGGTTTGCATGTAAAATAATTAATTCTTGAATTTCAATTTGACCAAAGCTGATATCATTATTATAATCGAACAACAAGATCATATCTTATTCAAATTCAATAACAATAGATTCATTTTTGAGACTCTGTTTATAAAATTTACAATATTTAATAATAATTTGCTAAATACTTATAAAATTTACAAGATATACGCATGTAACTTAATGTTATTAAGTCTGACAATATCGTTAACTTATTAAAAGTAAAAGAAAGTCCAAACAAGGAGATCTAATTAAGCTATTAGGTGACTATATTTATTCCTTAACTCGATCTAATAAGATATTATTAATTTAAATTAATTTAACTTTATTTGAATTATTATTCAATTAATAAAAATATTTAAATTTATAATAATAAAAA
>JBBYHK010000005.1:2392909-2494496 GCA_038382065.1 Adansonia grandidieri
ATATTATATTAATATATATCATATAATAAAAATAAAAATATTTTTATTAAATCTTAAATTATTATTTAAAAATAATAAAAATAAAAATATTTTATATTGAATTAGTGTTTTTTACCTATGTATTTACTTATTTATTTATTTATCTACTTATTTTGGAAAAAAAAAATTCAAATTAGAGCAGCATCTCAGAGTCTGAAGTAAAAAGTTTCTCGAAAAAACATAAAAGTTCCGATGAATGCAAATGCCTAATCTCAATTTTTGGCATAAAAATTTACATCTGAATAAATGAGTAGATAATCAAATCTCTGCATTAAAAACTCTCATAATAGCCGTTGAACAAAGCGAAATTGAATGCCACATTTTCAATTTCAATTTTCAAACTCTTCACAGAGTAAAAAAAATTAAACTTAAAATTTAAAATTCAAATTTTAATGTTTTTAATATATTTTTTTTATATCAAGACATTGATCTTATTTAGTAAGATAAAGGAAATTAAAACATAATATGTTTCTGCCTCCTGGACATGTTTTTGTCGAAACAAAACAAGCAGATATATGTTGGGTAGTGTAAAATGATGGCCAGGTAACTTTGTACTGTCATGGTTCTGAGTCACATAAATTTTGGGTGGTCAGTGGAATTAAAGATCTCATCTTATTTTGTTATACCATTTTTAGGTGCTTCAAAAAGCTTTTTATCTTAGACAAGGATTTAAAATCTCATTGTTTTTGCTGCCAAAAAGAGATGTCTATCATTGTTCGACACTGTGAATTAACTCAACAATATTCCATTTTTAACTTTTCCTTCCAAATTTCATGATCCAAAAGCAGTTTTTTTAACAAAGAACTCGTAGTTAAGGTGTTAAATTTTAAACCCAGACTCATGGAATGTCAATTTTTAGCAGTATTGGCAGGAAACTAACTTGACTAAGCTCTGAAATATAAAATAAAATTATTCAATATCTGCATGCGAAGATTGTCTTTTAGTTTTGATGAAAGTGAGAGTGCCTAAATACTAGCTTTTGGCTAATGGCCAGCCAGATAGCCCCTTTCTGTTTCAGTCCCAAACAAGAAAGAGACCCTGTTGTCTTGCTTCGGCTGCACTGGGCACTGCCTTTTGCTTTTGTTTCTTTATTGCTTCTTTTGCAGTAGCTTTTACTTCTTTATATTCCCACTTGTCTCCCTATTTCTTCCCCCACCCCCCCTCTTAATTTCCCTCTTTGCAATTCAAAATTAAAACCTTATTCTTTGCTATATAAACCTTGTTACTTCTCAGGTTGACCCAAACAGAGTTTTGAATTACAAAAGTTTAGTTTTATATTAACTTTCAAGCTTTAAGCCATGGAGAGTTCTGCAATTAACTGTGATGACGAAGAAAAATGGGAAGGTGAGGAAGAAGAAGAAGAAGCATTGTCATTGTGTGATCTGCCAGTAAATTTGAATAAAGAAGGGAACCAAATCCAACAAAGGAATGAGGAAGATGGGGAGTCCCAAGCCATTAAAACAGAAGAAGATTTCAATTTTGGCTCACTGGGTGGTGGCTCTTTGTCAATAGAACCAGAAATGTGTGCTGCTGATGAAGTGTTCTTTAAGGGCCAAATTCTACCCTTCCGTCTGTCAGTTGGTTCGGACAGCGGCCTAACAGGGTGCCACCAAGATAGCCAGAACAATAGCCGGTGCTTGTCAATGTCCGAGTCCGTGGACTATGGTTCATTGAGCAGGTTCACAAGTGGTAGTAGCAGTAGTAGAAGCAGCAGCACTAAAAGTAGTTATCAGTACTCAACAAATAGCAGCAATTCCAGCACAGTTACAGCAAGTAATTCCAGTTCCAATTCCAAGTCGAAGCCAATTAAAATCCGAAACCACTTCAACACACATCCAAGTCCAAAACCCCAGATTAGATCGTCCAAAACTTGGAGACCAACTCATGTCAGCAGCCGAAACCAGATATCATCAATCTGGGATTTTTTCAGGTTAGGTTTGGTTCGAGCACCCGAACTCGAATTACAAGACTTGAAACTTCGTACCAACAACAACAACAACAATGCTAATAGAAATTCTGTCAGCCGAAACGGCAGTTGTAATAGCACTAAAAGCAGCAGCAACAAGATTGTCAATGGTGACCAAGTTGCAAAGAATCAGCAAGATTCGAACAAAGGGTCCTTAGAAAAAAAAATGGGGTTGTTTAATGGATGTAAATGCTCGTTTGATGCAGTTGAAACAGTTCCATTGAACAACATAGTCGTCATCAATAGTACCACGAAACACAGTGAGAAAGAGATATCAACGTTGCATGCCGCCGTGGAAGAAAAAAAGAGGGTACAGCTGGAAGTGAAGATAAAGAAGAAAATGATAGAAAAGCAAGAAGCAAAGCAAGCTTTGTCACGTAATCGAACGTTTGAATGGTTAAAGGAGCTTTCACATGCAAGCTATGTTGATGAGGCTTAAAGAAAAGAGATAAAACTCATGAACAATCTCTCGCATGCTTCCCTTTTACTATTCTTTCATCATTATCAACTTTTTTTTCTTTTTTTTTTTTGGGGGGGGTTATAGTTTTTATTTTGTATTTTACCTATAAAATCTATATCTCTGTCTCTTGAGAGATTTGAAGTTGTTAATTATATTGAATTTTCCTTTTATTTTTCAATTTCACTTTTCTGATGTAAATTAATGAAAAATGCTAGGCAGCCGTGATGGGTGGAAAATATGAGCGTGACGGTGGTGGCAGTGGAGGTGCTTTATCATGATTAAAGTGTCAACTTTTTAACAAGACATACAAACTGCAACTCGTAATTGTCACTAAAGCAAACAACGACGCATGAAACCGATAGGCACAACTTTCATCTTTGAATATGTCACTGAGACTCAAAGAGGGGGTTGGATATAAAAATAATTTAATATAAGTATATTTAATTTCTTAAATGTTTTAAGAATATTTGAAAATTATACTTGATATTACGATTAATTTAATTAAAATAAAGAGTTCAAACAAAGTAAAGGCGAAGACAAAAAGGTAAAAATAAGAAGAAATAAAGGAAAGTTGAAAGCATGCAATTTAGCCTCACAAAAAGCAAAAGTTAAATATAGAAGGAAGGAATTTGGATAATAACTCTTATTCTTTCAATTTCAATCTTTTCTTTTTCCTTTCGATGATTTCATGATTGACAAAGGGAAAAAAGTAATGGCTTCATTAGTTAATCTTATCTCCAAAAAAAAAAAAAAAGGAAGTTTGATTGATTAAATATTTGAGAATCCAATAATTCTCCCCTTTGTAATCTATCTGTTTGTCCCTTTTGTTTGGAGATTGGTACTGCTACTTTTTCCCTTTCAGACTCTTAATAAGTGGGCCTTAGATCATCAGTATTTGCCTTTTTAGAAGGCTTGTATTCGATTGGACAGCATTTCCCACACGCATGGCAGTGTTCACCTCCATCCTTAAATCGTTTTCTCAATTATTTAGATTTTCTTTGTATTAAGCCAATAGAATAATTTAGGAATAAAGACAATAATCTTTGCGTTTGTCAGTATGTTTCACAGATTCTACCATTGAAAAATAAGAACATATCTCTCAGTGAAACCGTGAGCCCATGTCTTTCAGTTCAATTCCCGTACAAGAAACTTTTGTTTGTCTAATTTTAACCATAAATATTAGGCTTTTTTTACGTTTCTCGACAAGAGAATGATTGAAAACTGTGGAAGGTGTTCAGCATCTCCCAGCGGGGCTTTAGCTTTAACTCTGGTGGGTAATGGTCTCAAGCATAGATTTATGTAGAGATTGCAACATAATATTAATGAATATTTTATGGTTTCAATATTTATCGTAAATATTTATAATCACAATAAAAATAATAAAATTAAAAAATATATCTTTGATCGTAATTTAAATAATGATATTGAGCTTGCTTAACCAAAGAATGCTTATCAACAACGATGTATCTTGGGGTCCTCTTACATGCAAAAGAAGTATACCTAACGGATTCTTTGAAAAGTGGGGAGCCTCTAATTATTGAAACTATGATTATTTCAATTCATTACAAATTACAAAGCATGGTGCATGAAATACGACAATGCGTTCTTCGGACCCTGGCTCAAGTGGGCATTTTCTGATGTTAAGTTTTTGTCTATTCATCCAAAGAATCAAGGAAATCTGCATCCCATCAACCGTACTATTTTGAAGACTTAGGCCAAGTTGGCCCAACTAGCTTGGAAACTGAATTATAGTCAAGTAAGGCTTAACCCTTTAAAAAAATATATATTATCTGTTGTATGTTGTAGTTTGTGAATAAAGTCAACTAAATTAAGGAATAAAGCAAGAGCAATCTTACACTAAAACTTACTTTAATTAATTTATACAATTATTTTTAAAAAAAAATATTTAATAAATTTTATTTTTAATTTTTAAAATTTACAACCTTTACTTCTCTCGATCTTATATACATACACACACGCACTCATTTACCATTACACAGATCATTTGTGAACACAAGTGAAGAAGAACCGATGCTAGCGCCAATATCAACTACAATTTGCTGAAAAACTGTGGTTGGACGTTTTGGTTTGCAGCATTTGCATTAGAGAATTAGGCTTATAGATGCTTCAGATTATGATATTTTGGAATTTTCTTCTTTTTTTTCTTTAGACTTTCTGAATGGCTTTGAAATAATTGGAGAAAATTTTGGCATCCACATCTTCTATAGGTACAATGTTCAAAGCAAATTGACCATATAAAATCCGAGGTGATCAAGGCCTCTATTCCTTTTCCCTTCTCCTCCTACCCAACCCAGTAATACAATCTTTAACTACTTGAGTAGATCTTCCCATTTGCAGTACTGCCCTCCTGCTAATGCACGATAAAATCTATCCCTGCAATAGACTGGTCTTCCATCAGCAGCCTCAGCAGCTGCCGCTGCTAGATCATCATCGGCCTTAACCTCCACCGGCAGTTGCAGCAACTCTTCTTTTCTACAATAGACAGGGAAGTGTTGTAATAAGAACAAAAGAGAAAAAAAAAAAAAAAAACCCAAATGTCATGGATCATGGTAGTTGAGAATTTGATTTTCTTTTTTGATCTTTCATATTTTCTGCCCATGTACCTTATATTGAACTTTGTGTTGGTTTTTGAAGCTACAACATTTGATGGTGTATCCTTCGTGACAAAGGCTGTTTTAAAGAAATCCTCTACTGGTGTGGCGAAGATAAATAGAAATACTGCTGTAACAAGCAAGGCCCCCGTTCCAACTAGCGTCTGTTTCAACAACTTGATAACTGGTTTAACCTGGCGAGGCAAAGATTTTTTTTTTTCATGCGAAGCTTTCATGCCTTTTTCACAATCAAAAAATTATAATTAGAGCTCCCAAAAATCATGTTCTTTATTCATCTGTGAGGCATAACATCATTTCTTGCATTAATATATGTATGTATGTATGTATATGACACACATAAAGCACAACTCTTTCCTGGGTAAGTTGTATGCATATGATAGTACCTTATAAGAGCCCAGCAATCTGTCACGAGCCAGGACCTGGAAAGGAAAAAGGAATTAAAGATGTCAATATGGTGCATTAAAATGATATCTGCAAAAGTTTTCTGATGGTGTATCTTCTAAGAGTATGATGAAGAATTCCATTCCTGTTTGTTTCTAGATCAATTGATTTCAATTAAGTCACACTAAATTGGCTGTGGTTGTACTAACCTCAGGTGGTTTTACCCACATTTGACCATCATACCACCCAGTCTCTTCATATGGTATTACAGCTGATAGAAGTCTATCGCCAACATAACTCCATCCCTGCAACATGCTGAATATATTAATGTTGTAAAGTTCCAAACGAAACCGATACTCGGATCATTCAGGGATTAATAATGAATATGGCTGCATCTAAAGTGACTGAATAGTCGCTCAACGAAGAACACTGAGGGAGTTGCAAGTAAAGTAAGTCTTTTGTTGTGCCATTTCTGAGAAAGTTTTCTGGTGCTGAGCTTGTTCAAGCATCTACCAGTAGGAGATTTTTTTAGTTAAATTGCTGAATAATTCAATGGTCATGCATTTCGATTTTGGTGTTAGAGCTAATTGACATATTTTATGTTTCGTTTCCATCTCTCTTGTCAATGAAACACTTGAATAAGAGCTAAGGCCCCAATATTGTCGCAAAGTTTTTTTTTTTTATCCCCTATGTGTTCGAGTCTCGAAAAAAAAAATGTTAGGTCTTACTGTTCATATGTTACGATAACAATATACCGAAACAATTTGTTCTATATAGATGATGGGATTACATTGATCCAAAGCTATAATCTGTTCATATGCACATTGAATCCTCCATGTTAACCTACGTTAGCCTTAAATAAACAACGTCATCATCTGTTCTTTATTATAGTTATAATTCGTGGAATGGTTGTCAGCCTTAGAACAGAGTAAAGAATCTTACATATGCATGTCATATACAAGTTATATCCCCAAAATGATTCACAGATGGCCATGACTCAAACATCCTTAAAGCACGACAGCAACAAAAAAGGCTAAACTTGAAGAAAACGATCATACCAGATAAATTCTTAATACAATTAGTGAAACGAGGAAAAGAGTTCCTGTTCCGGCAGCAAGCACAAATCTTAAAGGTTCCTGCAAGGTGTGAACTAGAATGTTAAGGGGCAAACTTTGAAGGAGACGGACATGTGTTTGAAATAGGTATACTTAATTTTTTTTTAAGTTTGGAGGATTATACCCAATATTCTTGTTGGAATATCTAATAAACAAAGATATTTTAAGGAACATGAGGAGTCTAAATAATGTCATGGTGATGTTTTCAGCTTACCCTTGAAGGATTAAAGCTCGCAGCTGCTATTGGGACTCCAAGAACCGTGAAAGTTACTAGCCAGAGCCCTCCTAGACGAAGGAAGAACTGCCCTGGTCCCAGTTCGCCCCATGAATACAGAGGTCCATCTTTCAGAGACGAGTACTCATTCACCTATTTCAGGAACAGATGATTGTGAGTTTGACCATATAACAATTAATTATTTTATAGCCTACAAGAAAAGTTACATCCGAGTCAGAATCCATGTATGCCCTGGAAAATCACGTGCTTTTTCATGCTTTCCATTATTCATTTCTCCTATGCTAATACCTGCTAGGACGTTCAAAGTTCATTCTATAATAAACTATGTTATCCAGATATTTAACATTCTTATATTAGACATGTATCAATATCCAACACTCTCTTAAATCTAAGTAACATAGATGAAAACATAATCAAATATCCCCTCCCTCTTCCCTTCTTTTTCACTCCAAGATTAGATTCATAATTCAACTACTTTTTCTTTTCTGCAGGGACCAACAAGGAACTACGTTTTTAGTCTCAGTAAGTGAATATCATATGCAAGAAAGTTTTGGGGTAAAAAAACATACCGGCCTTTGTTCAAAAGGGACCTCAATTTCCAAGCCAGGTTCCCAGCTTCGGCCTTGGAAGCCACCGCTCCTACCACCATCCATCTCATCTCTTAACGCCCTGACAGAAATCCTCCGAGGCAGCTTCTGCCCTCCGTGATACTTAGCTAAGCATGAACCATAGCTGCTGCTTCCAAGCTTAATATGTCTTGGAGTAGGAATATTTAAAGAACAATAAACATTTAATCTGAGCATCTAGTTTTCTGAACCAAGTTCGATGATACAGCTGACTAATCTTTCAGTACTTTTTTTACGAACAGGAACAAGGCGATCGAGGCGAAGGAGAAGGAAGAAATGACAGTTTGAGTTTCACTAGTTAAAAGCCCTGGTTTAGTTAAACATAATTTATGTGGAGCAGAAAACAACCATACAAACTACTTTTTGTCTTGTTTCTTTCCATGGGTTGTTAACAAGGGACCTACATCTTCAATTACGTGGACGAATCATGAAACATGATAATCACCATTAAAGAAACTGCCAATATTTTGTGTGGTTGGAGAAGGAAGTCGAGATTGGTAAGCGTTAGCTTAATGCAAAATGCTGCAGCAATTGACTTGCACGCTATTTTTTTGTGCATTCCTCGTGTTTCCACGTGCAAGAGTAAGATTTTGCGAGCCATGGTTCTGGGATTGTCCCCCTTACACCTGTCCAGGGAATCGAAATTTTTTATCAATTTAAAAATTTATTTTATTATTTATAATATTATTAAAATAATTAATATTCATATAAATTAAATTTAAAATAAAAAATATTTTTGTTAAAACACTTTGTTCAATGCTTAATTTGTACGAGCCAGACAAATAGTCTGACAATAGACAAAGTCTATGAGTCTTCATGTTCTTCTTGAAAGTTAAATATGGATTTGAATTGGAATGGATTCCAGCTTTAAGACATTTAAAATCAAATAAAACATTCAATTCAAGATATATTTTCTTTCTTTTCTCTTTTTAGTTGACTTCACATCAACTCCAAACCAATAAAAAATAAAAATAAGGTTATAAGAAAAAAAATCATTTTCATGTTTCAACTTTGTAAATAATAATAATAATAATAATAATAATAATAATAATAAATTCAAATCCATGTTATTGATTGATACTTCATGTACCTACCTGACTTGCCTTTGTTCCATTCACACCAAATCTGTCAACTTTAGGAAACTCGTTTAATTTGGATTCTCCGATCATAATTGTCGATAATCTTACAATCAAATTTAATAATTTATATATTTATATTATATTTCTATTGCTTCTAAATATTATAATTATATTAGAGTATTATATATATATATATATTTATACTCTAATATTTTATATTATATAAATTCTCATTTTTGCGTGTATGATCCTGGTAGAGTGCCGGACTCGTCCATAGGTTTGATCCCAACATCTTCAAATATATATATATATATATATATATTCACCTCTTTCCTAATGACATAGCAATAGTAGATTATGAAAAAAGTAGAGTTTTACCTTAATTTGCATCAATAAACATTTGAGTGATTTTTTGTTCTTTTGATTTAATAATATTTGTAGTAACGCCTCTGAGAATAAAATCATGAGTAGCACTCAAATATTATTCGATGATTATACACCAAAAAAGAAGGCTAAAAGCAAAGCCTACTTGTTGTTGTATTGGAACAACTCCAAAGCAAACCTCGTGTTTTTTATTATTAGGGTTTTTCTTATCTGCAGTTTCTTCTTCATCGCTGGTTACTTTGCTTCTTCTAACCTTATCTCTCAGGTTCTTCATTTATTTTCATCCTCAAAAAAATTTTTAAAAAAATGGTTTTAGATTTCGTTTTTTTGTTATTTATTTTTCTTATTTCATTTATGGAGCAAAGCAGATTGAAGAAAGCCTGGACTCATCACTGGACTATGACTCAATGCCACATGGAGAAACTGGAGATGAATCTATTGCTATAATTCCCTTTCTGGTTTTTTTCTTTCTTTTATTGTTGAATTTGATAAAGGAATGTCAAATGTAGTGGTAATTAATTTGATTGGCTTTTGGAGGTGGAGATTTTGATCTCCTTACAATTTGATTTGACTCTAAATCTTATCTTTATTGTACATTTTCGTATAATTATTTATTATTAAAAGTTCGTTTTTATGCATTGACGAGAAATTTTTTTTTTTTTAAAGGTTATAAGCTGGAGGCCGCGAGCCTTTTATTTTCCCAAATTTGCAACTCCCGAGCAATGCCAACATATAATCAGCATGGCAAAACCGAGACTTGAACCATCAACTGTGCTTTTATCCAAGGGAGAAACTGAGCAACCAATTGATGTTAGAACAAGGTACTATGTTTTATATTATTGTCTTCGTCAACTTGTTAACATTTTAAGAATTTTTATTATTTGGGTTTTTTTTTTTTAATATCAAATTTATAGTCACACATTTGCTTGTTAAGCAGTATGGATACATTTCTTAGTGCTGATGAAGATGAGACTGGGATTTTGGATGCCATTGAAGAAAAGATTGCAAAGGCAACAAAGCTACCAAGAAATCACTACGAGGTAGCCCAATTTTGATCTTTACTTCAGGATCTGTTGTAGTATTATATATATATATATATATATATATATTTGCAATTCTAAACCATAGTTAAACCTTTTTGACGTCATGATGGGCAGTTCTCCAAAGTATTTGTGGATATTATGGATCACCATGTTGTTTCAGGCATTCAATGTCTTGCGCTATGGAGTAGGACAGAAATATGATTCGCATTACGATGTGTTTGATGTTGAGCGATATGGCTTGCAAAAGAGCCAAAGGGTATGTTTTCCTTTTGCTGTTTATTTGGTATTTTTTTATAGGTGAGAAAATAAATTTGAATTCAAATATTCGTCTAAAAATTTTTGAATTTGTTTGAATCTGAATTGATTTAAAAAAAATCGAGGATCTAAATTTGTGAAATCCTAAAAGTTTCAAACCCAAAAAATGAATCTCAAACAATTTAAATATAAAAAACCTAAACTCGATTTGGACTAAAAAAAGGTGTTCGAGATGATTATATCTTTCATAAAATCTAAGAAAATGCATGACTAACCCAAACCTGCTCCAAACTTGACATAGAATGACTCGATTCAAATCCGTTCCGTCCAGCTGGATTCGCGCTGCTGGTATTTCTTGTAACTCTTTTGACAGAAGAACAACGGAACAAGTTTGTTGTCAATGGCAACATAGCCATGGTTAAAATATGCAAAAAAAGACATTTAAGTTATTCCATATTTTCTATTGAAAATTGAAATAAACAAAATAAATATTGATTTTCTTCTGATCTCTAACAAATTAAATATTCTGATAAATTTCGATAAGGTTGCTACTTTCCTGGTGTACTTATCAGATGTTGAAGAAGGAGGGGAAACTGCATTTCCATTTGAGGTAACACTCTAAAACTTTTGGATTATATCGCTCTTAACTCTTTATTTTTTTTTGAATTACGTGTTTTGATATAACTTTATAAAAAATCTTTTGATACATTAAAAAGTTTCGAAAAAATTAAACATATTTGTATCAAACAATACCAATATCCTAGACTTATACTTGAATCCGAGTAATATAATTTTTTATTCTCAATATAAATATAAATGGTTAACTGTTCATTGTTCAATGCTTTGATCTGCAGAATGGGTTGAACATGGATGGAAATTATGATTTTAAAAAATGTATTGGCCTGAAAGTGAAGCCTCGCCTAGGAGATGGAATTCTATTTTACTCGTTGTTCCCAAATAATTCAATCGATTATGTGAGTGTTTAAAATCTGTTTAAATTCATGGCTTAAAACAACATCATTAACAGTGGTATTGGATTATGAAACAACATTATTTGGTTTTCTTTTGCAGACATCAATTCACGAGGGCTGTCCTGTAATAACAGGAGCAAAATGGGTGGCTACAAAGTGGATCAGGGATCAATCGGATTTTTAGATTTCATTTCTGCATAAAACCAAATGGGTGCTTGATTCACCAATTAGTCTAAATAAAAAATTCTTGCCATTTACATTAAAATCTTCTCTCTTGTGACTGGTGGAAGCTAGGTGTGTTCATGAGTGAAATTGGATCATAGTCCAGTTTTTTAACTTCCTTACCCGAAAGTATAAATTAATATTAAAAAAATTATTTTTATATGAAAAAACTTAGAAAAAACTATGCAAACTAATATCAAACATATATCCGTACGTAGCACTCAACCAAATTCGGATAATATAACAGACAGTATATCAAAGAATGCTTTCTCAATTTCAATTCTACAAAAAGAATCCGTCAGCTATAAGCCAAGGCAGAAGCTTCTTATCTTCCTAATTTAAACAAACAGCTAAACTCCTGCAAAAAAAAGATAAAAACTCAGTTTCAGACGATATGATTCTCAATGAAATCTTTCACTCCCAAGGCTTTCGCGACTCTATTAATATAAATACCTAAAAAAAAAAAAAAAAAAAACAGCCTTCTTAGCAGTCAGAGACCCACTGCTACATTAATCCTCCTTTAAGCTGCATCTTCACATGAATGGATATTTGAGCAACGGGCATCTTATCATTCCCAGCTGAACTTGCAGAGCAAAACAAATTGCATGTAAAGCATGTTCACTTTTATTGGATAAAACTTGCAAGGGAATTCAACAGCACATTGGTACCAGCTGACTAAATCCTTGCTTGCATTTCTCGGGTAGACATCTTAGGAGGTTATTGCTATAACTTAGTTAATCCTTGATACTTGGATGTAGATTCTTCCTTATATCCTTTTTGCATACGTTGAATGGTTTCCCTGCATATAGTAATTTGAATGTCCAGGATAATTTGTGTGTAATCCTTCACTTCAATAAGTGACTAATGACAGGCTCCGGGAAACCATCCAACGCTGGCAAAAATGGGAAATGAAAACAATCATAATTTGTGCCAGTTTTGATATGGTTGCTTTCCACAGCGTTTCAAAACATACATGCAACCAGCTGCCATGAATAATCCAACTGCAGCAAACGCTATCATTGTTGCGTTCTCAATGGTCCTATAATAGCCTCTCTGCAACATTAAGAAGCTAGCCAGTAAGTTCATCAGAAAAAGAGTAGTGTTATATATCATATTCCAAATTCTCCCACAAGATTCACTGAGGTGATGTTCAAGTCATTTTTCATCAAACCTCAAGTGCCCTGGGCTAGGGATAAGCACAGGCGCCAAGGAAAAGGCAATCACTAAAATTATAGTCAGCCTTGAGCCATTCTTAACCAATTGATAAGAGCAACAGATGAAAGGAGGCTGAAGAGGTATATCTTGTTTCATACTGCCATTCCCATCAATCCAAAAAACAAAAAAACAAAGCATACATGCATGCATGCAGATGTGCATGGATACATAAATTGGATCAGGGACACACCTGCATCAGAATAAACAAGATGGCTGCATTTGCAGGAACCAGAGAAAGGCTTATCATTCCTCCACGCAACTCATTCGGCACATACCTACATCAACATTATTAAAGCAGAGTGATTTAAAATGAAATTTCTACAAATAAAAGGCACTAAGCAAGAAAAAAGACTTTTAAAACTTGATAAAAGAAAAACGTGCAACATACATGGTCCTCAATCTTGCAAGTGAAGGCAGAATTAGGCCGATACAGGCATGGAATAAAGAAAACTGTGTGACCAGAACTCCAATTTCCTGCAATCCAGATAACATCAACTCAGGCCAGGCTGGAATAAGAACAAGGGGCCTTAATTTATATATTTACAGATATATACAGAGAGACAATGTACACGTACCTCGTAATCATAAGCTATTATAGACAAAAGAAGAGCTTGTATGACAAATGCATACATTAAGCAATCCTCAGTTCGAAGAGAAGCATTAATAAGCCAAGGAAACACTGTGCTTCCTAACATCCTTGCCCCCAGCAGACAAGGATATATCAACCCTAGATGCACTTCTCGACCATCAGCCTAACTCACATATAAAAATCATCTTCAAACTATATACGTCAAAGAAAGCAAGCTTCAAAGATGATAATTTGGAAACTTAAGGAGACGAAATACAGAAATTGAGACCTAATCAAACATTTTTGTCAACAACAGATATGAACTTACCACCAGTGTAAGGGCCCAAAGAATCCAGAAAACAGCAATGGAGAAATGGAAGCAAGCTTGTGCAAATGCTAGTAACCATATCCTTCTATCTGCAGAACACAAGCAATTTAGCCACTCATAACAGCTTCTTTTTTTGGAAAGAGAAGAATACTATGAGTCAAAGGTAGGATCGTCTGCAAACCCAACACAACCATGTAGCACTCATATCAGTCAAGACAGATAAAAGGAATTTAAAGGAAAGTGAACTCCAAGAAAAACTCCAATCTATACCTTAAACGATTTCATGTATTTGATCAAGTGACAGACATCTATCACTTATAACTTTAAGTGTTCAGTTACAAATAGGCTAATCTCAAAGAGCTGCTAAAATTGTCATTTTAGAATGTTCTTTCCTATGGGTTCACTCTTATGAATAAGACAAGAGAATTAATGAAACTACAAAATTCTTACCACCAAGGATATATGCATAAAAGGACTCCCTATAATCCTTAAATGTCACTGTCCGTGGAGTTACATCATAATCTCTGGACATGCAGATGATGCCTACCATCGCCAGTAAGATGGCTGCGGTGGAAGGAGATCCAATCCCTTTTTCCAAATTACTACCCACCATCCAATTGCAGATCACCTGACTTCCAATCAAAGATACAGACTCGAAAAAAGTCATCAACCAAAATGTTTCATTCAAAATATCCTGCCTATGACCCTGCTGCAAAAAAAAAAAAAAAAATGGTCCATGCCATCAATATCTCAACCTTGTCATTTTTTTTCTCTAGAGCAACCAAAGAAACATATCCAGAAAGAACTGAAAGTATCTTTGTGCCAACCTTGTCATGTTCAACAACAGCCCATGTCTCGAAACTGATGGAAAATATTGATGTTGCCAAAGACAAACATACATTAGCTACCCAAAAGCTAGGACTTGATGAAATCCTCCTCCATATTCCGACAATAAGGTGAAAGATATAAAATACCAAACAAATTTTCTTTCCACCTCTACATAAATAAATAAAACTATCAAAATTTTCATAATTTATACCACCCTTAATCCATAAGTAACATTTGTTTTAATACATTAAATAAATGCATTACAGTGGTTAAATAAACATCGAAAGGTTTAGTTTTACTCACATTAAATCAGAGACAATACCTAAGAAACCACCAACAAAAAGTGCAGCCCCAAATCCAATAAGCGTAAACGTCACCGTATCTTCCTTGCTTATTCCATAGTAAACCAGCTCAAACTCTCCGTACACTGACCATAATCCTTCCAACACTGGAAAAACGAAGAAGAAGAAATCAGATCAACAATCATTTTTAATTTCCAACAAAGTTTGAATTTTTTTTTAATAATGTACCTGAGCCAAGGGAATAGAGAAGGAGAAAGTAACGTTGGAAGCGAAAAGAGGAGAAGGAGGAGGTAGAGTGGTCGGAGAAAGGAGGAGACTTTGTAGGGGCGTGTTTGGAGAGATAGAAAGGGAAAAGAGAAAGTGAGAGGAAACAAGAAAGTAAAATGAAAATGTAGACGGAGGAACTTGGTTCCCAAACAGAGGTTTCGATTACGATCCCCATTTACGATGTCAGACGGAAAAAACCCCAGATCGGAATCGGGAATTAGGGAGGAGATGGAAAATAATGATTACGCATTTTGGGGCAACCGAAAGACTGAGAAAGGAGAACTGGGAAAAGGAAGGAAGAAAGGAAGTCGTTTCTGAAGTCTAGACGCGCCGTTTCAGTATTAAAATTAAGACGGTGCGTTTCTATCTCTGAATAAAAACTTTTAAACCGAAGAAGCAAAGACCGGCTGGTTACGTCACCGAAATTTTTATTTTTTTAAAAGTATTTTTGTTTAATATATGTATTTAATATATATTCAAACATGAATATATTTACCTATTAATTGAGTTAAATTAAGTCACAACTCAATTTTTTATCTTCTTACTTAGAGTTGACAATTCGTGTATTCATGCTATATTCATATATTTTATCGTATCATAGTCATGTTTAAAATTTTTTATGTTTATATCAATTTTGATATGATTATAATTTATATTATATAGATTTTGAGAATATATTCGTGTCGTGTCATATTTTTTTATTTTAGGTGCGTCATATTCATGTAATTGTATTAAATATTGTCAAGTCTACTCTTACCAAGTGTGGTCCGACGATTGATTATACTATTAAAAAAATATTAAAAATTTATTTTTATATCAATATTTATATTATTTTATAATTAAAATTAAATAAAAATATTTATTATTAAATAACAATTCAGATCAAGACAATTTTGCAAAATCCTTGTTTAGGGCCTTGCTCGTAAAGCTTGGCCTATCAAGCCAATGGTAACCCGTCCTCTAAGTATATATATCTATAAAAGAAATTTATAAAAATTAAATATAATTGTATCGAAAAAATACTTATATCTAACATGCGTCCTCGAGTGTGAACAAAGGCCGCAGCTTTTGATGCAAACAAGAGTAGAATTTCTTTGCAAACACAGATTTTTTTAATAATTTTTTGAAAAATATTTCCCTAATATTCATCAAGTTTGGATCAGTGTTATCAGATTTCATTAAGAATGATTAAGAAAAATAATCACACAACTCCATCAAGAAGTTTGGAAAGGGCTTCACCGGTCCCAAAACCAAAATTCATAAATCCGAAAGCTGAACAAAAGCAATGCTTTATGGTTCTTTATCTTTCTATTCGGAGAAGAAATCTGATGAATTAACAAATATCTGCCCTAATAGTTAGTTCTTTATTAAAACCGTAATATATACTGTGTGTGTCTGTGTGTCTATAGATATATATATATATATATAACACTATGCAGAAGCTCCTAATAATCTTTGGATGCAAACTCCAGCTTTATCCATGGTTGTTTCCTAGCTGTGAATGAGAGATTTTTGAGATGATCAGAGCTGGTTGATGATGAGTAAACGAACAACGGAAAGAATGCTCCTATTGCCTGTCCAGGAATTCGAGCACACTAGTAACTGTTAAAGGACTTGATACCAATGCAAGCTTAAACCACATAACTGTAATTCATAGAATCATATATTTAGTCTTCTGTAAGTAAGCTGTTTGATCCTATGGAAAAAGAAATTCTTAAGTTGAATTACTATATAATGGTTACACGATCAAGAACACATTTTGGTTAGCATATATGCTGTAAAGAATTACTGTGTCAACAAGTTTAAAGCATCCTACTCTAAAATCGGATTTATCGAGGGTGCATATTCACAAATTGAACTGTAGATGTGTGCTTCGTGATAAAACTGTTGAAATCAAAGACAAGCTATGGAGGGGAAAATCATGGAGGATCTGGAAAAGAAATTCTTCAAGGTTCTATAAATATAACTTCATCCCTGAGTTTCATAGTGTACAAGAAATATGCAATTTCAAGTAGGTGTCTATCTTTTCTTTTCTTTTTTTTCTTTTTTTTTTTCCAGCACGATTATGGGAATAATGATGAGATCAGTAATATCTATAATTTGCACGATGTATGCATATCAACCAGCAGAACCATTCACCTAAATAAAAGCTATGAACATAAAAAGTAAAACAGCAACATGCAATAGCAATACCTTACTCAAGGAGTGCAGATAGCAGACTTTATGCAGTTTGAAACTTTAAATGTGTGCCATTAACTCATTCGAAGTCCTGTAGGAGTTGTCACCAGTGGAAATAAGCTAAGCAGCGAAAGAGAGTTTAAGAATTCTTGTCCCGAGTCAAGGACTAGATGAGAACACTTGTACTACTTACCTGTAATCTACAGCTATTGCTTGGTTTTCTGCCATTGTTGTAACATCTAAAGGCAGCTTCGTCGAGGCTTTGACATCAGCAGAATACTGTTTGCCATCCCCCTACAACATCGAAACAAGCAAGGAACATGAATCGGGAAGCCCGCGATCTCCCACAACGGAAAAATCACTTAAAGTGATCAGCAAACTTACACAAGCATCATCTTGCATCCACCCAGGGATGCTCGTTGAAACAATGGTGACATACAGCTCCATCGCTGCTTCTGGACTCATGTTCCCAAGTCTTTTCCAGGCATTCCTATCATGAAAAATATCAGATTCTTTCAATCAGATGGAAGATTATCAAAGGCAACAAAAGGAAAGGATCCAAATTAAACCAACAAAGCAATTAGGAATCACTTTTTGACCTGTTTGAATCCATTCTTTTCACTGATTATTTTCATTATCAATATACTTTTCCCCTACTTGTTCATATGCTTTTATTCTTTACTTTCAGCCTTCATCAAGTCAATTCTATTCATTATTCTTTATGCATTTTTATCCTATATTGCTTCGACTCTTTATTTTTCTTGAACTACTTGTATCTGACATATTCCCGGATATAGGTATAGGGATATAACCCTCCAAATACCTTCCAAACATATCCGTATTGAACACATAGTATTTGATGCTCACACCCACCAGTATTAGATGCTCACACCCAAGTGTGAATATCATAGTTTTTATCTATGAAGTTCTTAAACGGTCACATTCTCCAAGAGGATTACACCCTACAGTCTGATTCAATTGTCCATGAGATTAGATCTCAAAGCAAAACCCAGAATTTCAATATACTCGTGAATTTTAAGTTGAGACGATTTTATCAACGTTAAAGAAGTAAACAGCTTTAGATAGTTAAATTTTATCATCACTCATGAGATTATAATTAAAAATTTAAAAAAATCAAAGGCAAACGACTTAAGGGTTTTCTTTTCCAAATGCAAAAGAAAGCACGAATAAGATTATACAAACTTAAAACCCTAAATTCAGAGGAGAATTTTACCATTTTGCACGAGCAGACAGCTTCAATGCCATTGGCTGAGGCTTGTGGCAAGGCCCTTCAGTGGCAACCTTGTGAAGTCCATGCAATTGCAGCTTTAGATCATTGCCAAGTTTCGAAGTTTGATCAGCATTACTTCTAGACTCCATAAAACACACTGCTAAACCAAAATCCTTCTCCAAATCAGTTCTTTCAATTCCCTCCCAGTCATCATCATCATCCTCATCAGGTAACCCCTCCTTTAAGCAATCTCCACCATTCTCTTTTTCACACTCTAAAGCCTCAATCTCTTCGTCATCCTCTTCAGCTAGTTCAATCTCAGTGGTTTCATTAACAAAATTCTCTTCACCAGAACAAATTTCTTCAATATTTTCCTCTGTTCCTCTTACTGATCCTTCAAGGCTATCAATTTCTTCCACAGATTCACCTAAAGCATCAGCCTTTACTACTTCTGAAACAAACCCAATTTGCCTTTCGCATTCAACAACATATTTTTCTGATTTAGTTGTGACTTCCCTACATGATCTTGACACAGCCTCGAGATGTTGATCAATGATGGACGACAAGGAAAGAAGTTTAGCAACAATGAAGGAAAGAACAAAAGAAAGCAAAACGATAAACACAAATTCAAGAAAAAGTTCCATGGCTGCCAATCAAAAAAAAAAAAAAACAGAGAAAGAGATTAGCTTTTCCTGCCGTTGATTGAAAAAATAATATAAGAAGGGATAGAAGAAATGGGATTTTAATGAGCAAAGCAAAGAATATCCTGCAAGGGCTGGGGGCGTTTATGGCAAATGTGTCGGCACCATAGTTCGCAAGGGGAAGAAGAGTTGGAAGCTTAAAGAGGGAGATAGCTATTTTGAAAAGGACTCTTCCGCTAATTCCTCATGTTTCTGTGTGTGGAATGGGAAGTGGTTAAGGTATCTTTATCACCTCTTTAACCCTACTTTTTGCAACGTCGGAGCCTAATGCTCACAGGACATTAGCAGAGGTGTTCGTGTATACCCTGGGTTCGAATAAAACTTCGATGAGGTTGGATCGTTTTAAAAATTTATTTTATTATTAAAAATATATTAAAATATTTTTTATTTAAATGTTAATTAAAATTAAATTAAATTATTTAAAATTTATTTAAAATTTAATTTAATTTAAATTATATTTATTTATCGAGAATAAATAATCACTTTGTTTTTAGGAGAGTTTAAAGAGAGGATTAAATTCATACAAATTTAAAATACTATAGGTCCAAGATTTTTTTTTTAATATATTTTCTGAAGACCATATCTATTTCTAAGGTAATGTTAGTTTGATTTTATCGATTCACATTTAAATTTATAAATTAATATGATTTGAGCTATTCAAAATGAAAAAAAAAAATGGATGAGTTTGAACTTAGGATTTTATTTGTCTTAAAATAATTGGTTTAAGCTTAATATTATTACTCCCAACAGTGGAAGAAGTTTATTAGGCTTAAATAACTCGTTAAAACAATGTCTTGGTTCTTGGCCTTTGTCTTGTCCTATTGATGTTACCATCAATTTTGTGGTTCTTTTTTTGTGTCGGTGGTGCTTTCTTGCTTAACTAATTAATAGCCGTCCAACTCGACCCTAGATCGGTCTGGGTGAATATTTGATATGTTTAGTTTTAAATTTTTAAAAAAAATAAAATAAAATCAATTGAATATATAAAATTATTTAAATTAATTAATTTTACATAAAATAATTAAATTAATTAAATTATAATTAATTGATCCAATTGATTGATTATGTCAATTATGAAATTAATAAAATAATACGATTGAGTAATGCGTGATGTAATTGTGTGTTGGATATAATTCATATAAATTAAAAATATATATTTTGATTAAATGCTGATTTGTCCAGCAATTCAGTTTAAAAATTAAAAAAAAAAACATAAATAAACCTACTTAAATTAAGTTACAAGGGCAATCAATTAAACAAACAAATCAAATAAAATTAATGTCGAGATTAATTTGTGCTAATAAAGAGGAATTTGTGTCCCATCGTGGCCTAACTTTAGTCAGGAATATTAGCAGGCTATCCAGGGCTCCTATCCCTAGTTTGTCAAACCTAATATTCTCTATTGAATCATGGGACAAACAGCAGAGAACAATGCTCCTAGCTGTTATCCGGATTAATAGATATTTATAAATACTTTTTAATTATTTTAAAATTTTATTTTTTTAAAAAATATATTAAATTAATTATTTTTATAAAAGGTTTTTTTAAAAAATAATGCAATAATTTTCTTTTTTGGATTTTGGAAAACTTTTCCTTAACAAGTAAAGTAAATCCAAGTTGATAGAAGGATATTGTTAACACAATTAAGTTTTGAGAGATGATAATTAAGAAATTGGAAGGTAGATTTTTAGTTGCCTTGTCAATTTCGCAGGTTGCCTTTGGCAACTGACAATAGCTTGGCCACATCAGCGATAATATACGTTTTTTTTTTATTCTAAAACTTTTCGATATTCAATAGCCACGTTAACAATGATATCTGTTTTGACTCTTGCTTGTGGTTGATATGGATCCATTGGGCAATGAATTTAGAAAATGAAAATTATTGATCTTCGACAGCACATTTACGTGAGATTCGATAATATTAAATATAATATGTTATAATAATATTATAAAAATTTAAAATATAATATAAAAAATAATTTAAATTTATTATAAATATCTTAATATGTTAAAATTTAGATAAATATATAATTATTTAAATATTATTATAATATAATATAAATATACTAATCATCACATCTAATATGCATTTCTTAATCCTAACCTTACCCTTTTTTTTTTCTATTTTTTTGTCTCTTTTAACATTTTTAGGTGGTGTGTCAACTGGTAGAGAGTTTTATCAATGGGTAGAACTTATTGCAATCAAGCTAATGAAAATAATGGTAACTTCAAATTTTGTGGCTTAGATTGGTCTAAAATCAATAAGGAAAAAAAAAAGTTAAACTATTTTTATAGGTTTTCGTTAAGATTTTTAAAATAAAAAATTATCTAATTATTATAATTTTTTTTAATTTCAAAAAATAATTGATTTGATCTAAAAACTTTGCTAAAGAAGTGCAAAAATATTAAGTAAACCCTACTAATAATATGTTATGATAAGAAGTTGTCTTTAATTTAATTTGGCCTTTCTTGCAATGTTGTTTCCAAGTAATCTTTTAGTCAAATTAAGAGGTGAGTGTTGATAAAATATATTTAACATCGGTATATTATTCAGAATATTTAAAATATTATATTTTATTCATATTTAAATGTATGTATCAGACACGAATTCTATAAAAAAAACCAAAAAAATCTAAGTAATATAACTCAAAATGCTTATGCAAGAAAAACATTGAAAAGGAAAGCATATATGCATACCCAAATAACAAGCCAATTTATCATGATTTTCATGGAACATTAGAGTTCTATCTTCGATTAAAGAAAATGTTACGAAAGATTTTTTTTAGGTTGATTAGACCTGTTAACTTTAACTTAAATTTGAAACCTAACTAATGAACCAATCCATCTGAATTCAAATTGATCCAACCCAATTTGATCACAAAAAATTAACAACTCAAAATCGACCAACTTAAATCGTAAATAACTCGAATTCAAAATAATCCCGAATTAACCTACTCGAAACCAACCCGACTCATTTATATTGATAAGCTAAAGTAGTCAGGGAACATCTATTTTTCATTTTGTAATAGCCCAATTATTATTTTATTTCATTTATTTTTTGTTATGTGTCCATATAATATTATATTTTTTTTTTGGGTGGAAAAAGGATAAAGGAAATTAAATTGCCTTTCACAAACAGTGAGGGACAAGGGAGAAAATGGCTATTTTCATAGTTTACATATATCATTATTATTTAGGATTAAATCCTAAGGAGTGTATATATATATTCTTAATTCTTTTTTCCTCATTAATCTCATAACACAATATTGAAAAAGATAATTTGTGTTAGTTTTAATATTATATAAATTTTAATTAAAAAAATATAAAATATCTTAATCTTTGTTATCATACATTCTAACTATTGACCCATCATCAACTATAAGAAATCTCAACAATGAATAAAATAGAACATTTAAATGGTTTTAAATTTTATAATTATATTAATAAACAGCCTTTTTTTTCTCAAAAACTTTTGTTTTTGCCAATTTTTTTTATTTTTTTAAAAATAATTTTTAAATGAATTATTCTTAAAAATTTACATCTAATTATGTATTTGAAATCAGATTTTAAACATATTACTCAAACATTATGTTTTTATAAATGTAATTCGATTCATTTTCAGATTAATTCGAAAAAAATTAAAATATTATACATTAATTGTTATAAATTTTCAGGAAATTAAATCAAATCATTATTATTATTTTTTTCCCTAAAATCTCGAGTCAAAAAGGTCAAAAGCGTGATGCAAGCCAGCAAAATAATTGGTCTGTGACGAAATGCTGAAAGGTTACTGATTTTGTCATTCTCTCACCTCTCTATAAATACTCCTATTATTTGGTTTTTTACTTCCTTTTATTCGTATTTATATTTGGGTGGAACTTTCTTCTTTAAACCAAATTAGGGTTTTGGACGTCCGTCAAATTCACGCCAAAATCGATCAGATATGGGAGGAGGCAATGGCCAAAAGTCGAAGATGGCGCGTGAAAGAAACCTCGAGAAGGCTAAAGCCGGCAGTAAAGGTTTCACTTTTCCTTTTTTTTTTTTTCCCTATCAGGAACTAGAAAAAAAAAAAGTAAAAATTAGGGAATTTTCTTTATTTTCATATGAATTAGATCATTGTGTTGATTATTTATATATATATATATATTTCAGGAAGCCAGCTAGAATCAAACAAGAAAGCTATGACGATTCAGGTAATTTTGGTGTTTATATTTTTTTTAACCATGATTGTTTCCTTCTCTCTCTCTCTCTCTCTCTCTCTCTCTCTCTCTCTCTCTCTCTCTCTTGTTTTATTGCTGTTTGCTAATTTTTATGTGAGTTGCAGTTGCCTCATCTGCTATCTTTTTTTAATCCCTTTTGCCCATTTGTTGAAAGCTGAAACATGAATATATTTTGGTCCTTTTATAAGTTTCAATTAAGCGTTCTGATAGTTCATGTTTTTGTAGCTTCTAATTTATGTGGGATTGTTTTAAATTTGGTTTGGGTGATTAGTTTCAGCAAAGGATTTGCTTGGTAAGAAAGAAAAAAAAAATGGATAATAATTGAAATTTTTTCTAATCTAATGGTTATGTTTTGAAACCACTTTCTCACTTTGTAGCTTAACCATTGGATTGAAAATTTTCCCATATTTAACCCCTTTTGATTATTTATATCCTACCAAGCGAAGGCTCAAAAGGACTTGATGAAGTCTGATATTTTAGTTTTTCCAGTTATTGGCTGAAGTGAAATGCCTTAAAACTAACCTGTGCTTTTACGAAAGTGGCTTCAAGTGCTATTTTAATGGATGGAATTAGTTTTCATGTTGTAGAATGGTCTGCAATGCTTGTATGTTTTACAATGACAATTTGTCTCTGTGCCACTAATAGAAATTTTAAATGCAGTCTAAGTTGAAGTGCTATAGTTTGTTTTCATGTTAACCATTAGGTTCTTTTTTTCCTTTTAACTAAGCACTGTTTTTGTGGGGGAATGGTGTATGGTTGTTTGTTCCGTCCTCCCAATTTCTCTCTTATCAGGCTATGGATGGTATACTGAGTTTGATATTGCTTCAAATATTCATTTTTTTTGAATTAAACGTGTCCAACACCCGTGTCCAATGCATAATGCATATTCAGACATGGGTATGGCGATATGATGCTCTAAGGATCCACCAGATGCATGAAAATCTTGGAAAAAATTGAACAACCCAAGCCTGAGTAACATAGTATAGAAGTCCTCCTTTGGTGCATGGTGGAGAAAAAGTAGCATGGGTGAGATATTTCTGTGGTATTTATGAAGTAGCATTTGCAAGTGCGAGAACTAGTGGTGTGATATTAGTGAGTTCTAATTACAGTAAATATACAAGGAGTCTCATGTCATTGTTGCCGAGGAGGCAATGACCTCCTTTTTGGTAATTCGTCGAGGATGAACGTACTAGGCATGTTCGAGATAATATTCTTCAGTACCTGTTATATAGATTTTAAACCTTTGGCAGATGGGACTATAGTGAGAGTAAAGCATTGATTTGAACTCTAGATGAATACTTTTGAATCAAACCATTTGACTTACATATGGAGCGCAAGGAATTTTTTGTGATTTAGCATTTGAATATCCTATCGGTTTGATGTACTTAATAATAATCGTTGATTGCTTGTAATAATTTATTCGTTTAAAATGCAGTGCAAGGTATGCATGCAGACATTCATGTGCACAACATCGGAGGTGAAGTGCAGGGAACATGCCGAAGCAAAGCATCCAAAATCCGACCTGTACGCCTGTTTCCCTCATATGAAGAAGTGACATAGTTGGAACAGGAAAATGCTGCTGCTATTTCAACCGGTTTGGAAATATTATTTACTAATGTAAAGCCACAAACCATGAACTATATAAAACTCAGTACAATTACAATGTGTGCCTTCAAAAGTGAGGAACTGATTGATCCTCATGAAACTTTCAATTGGATAAAATTGGAGATTGGTTCATTCCTGCATCAATGGTAAAGTGAACATTTGTTTGTTTATTTGGGTAAATGTGTTGAATCTCATGTTTTCATCTTCTCCAATAAGATTCTTTCCATTTTGCATATCATTTATTATGTTGAATTTCATTCTTTCCATTCTCGATCGTTAACCATCTTAAGTGGTGAGTAATTTTTAGTCTGGGGAATCCAATAACCTTTGGGTTGAGCTTTGATGGTGGAATTAAAGCAACTTTTATGTTGAGCTATGACGGTGGATTTAAAGCACTCCGTACTTCAGATCAAATAGGGTACAATTAAACTGAGCAAAGCTCAATTGTTGTCAAGAAGATTTAATGTGAGTTTTTGGTTAACAGCTAAATTTTACTCCTAAAACTCGAACTCAGATTGAATTCATTTGCTCACTAAAAATAAATTCAATTCATCTAATTAACTTTAAATTTGATTATTTATACTTTTGAATTAAAATTTTTCAATCTTAATTAAAAACAAAATAGCTTGATTAAGTTAGTGACCTGCTTGGTTATGCATTAAAATATTTAAATTCGACTTAATAACTTAAGCTTAAATTGGACTCAACAATGACTGATTCACTACAGCTCTAAGTCTAGACCTATGATATTTTGATTTAGAAGTGAATGTCAATACAGATATGTAATTAATATGAATATAATTGAACTTTTAAATTCGAACCCAAATAAACTTATACAACCCTAAGAACGATTTTTTTTTTTATCAGAAGGTGATTGTCAATACAAATACATATCTAACATAAATATAATAAAATGTTTTAAATTTTTTATATATTTGAAAATATTATACTTACATATCAATATTTGAATGCGTAGAATATAATTGTTAAAATTAAGACTTCTAGTAAGATGCAGAATATATTGAAAATAAAAGCAAAACATGTATATATATATATATATATATATATATATATCAAACAAAAAAAGCTACCCGGGCGAACAATAACAATAATAAATATTTCAAAAGACAACCCTTAAACTGCCTAAAACTCACGATGGCAGGCTATAATAGTTAGTAGTTTATGTACCATTAAGCACAGTAAATCTTCCCAGATGAGTGCTGACTCATATATAAATGAACCCCCAAGTGTATGGGGGTTACTGAGTACGCATCCTGCAACTTTCGGCAGCTCTCACTTGAGAAAAGTAAGGATGGGCCTGCAAAGTAAAAAGAAAAAAAACATCATCAAGCAATTGGTGTATGCTTAGAGGCAAATAGAAGTGCTCATGGCGGAGCCAAGTCGTGACTTTTAGAAATTCTTTTATTTGCTTACTCAGGCCCAGGTTGAGTTGGGCCAAACCTACCTGAAACCCTTTTAACAATTTAAAATTATACTAATATTTATAATTAAATTTAAATATTTTTTATTATTTAAATAGTATTTAAGGCGTAAACAAATTATGCATACCATGAACAGGTCTAGAGGCAAGTAGCAAGGATTATTATAACAGTAATTCACATTAAATAAAAGAAAATGGAGAATGAAATTGAGCATCATGAACCGCTTTTACAAGCTTATATTGATTTACCATAGCTTCTTTTGCAGTTAGCCTGTCCTGATGGTCGTACCGAAGCAGCTTATCAAGAAAATCAATTGCCTGGATGTCAAAGAGCTTAAAGAATGAACATCACTTATTAAGGCATTCAGTGCATTGTAACTGAGCTTATGGCATTCAATTTCCTAAATGTTTGCCAAAAGAAGAAAAATTACCTCTGGCGAAACAAGGTGCTGATTATCTGCATTAATGAATTTGGACCAGGGTTTGCGGCTGTGCCTGAAAACATATCGATACGTTAATGAGAAAGGGTTAACCATTGCACACTATTAGTGTCTACCAGACGGATGTAATCTGCATGTGAAACTGCAGCACCTCGGGGTGCATTGCCATGGGTTAATGTATCCAGAGCATTAGTTCATAATTTAGCATAAGCTTGCATATCAGATAAGTTCATGGTTAATGTACCTTCCAACAAGAGCATCAAGTTGAGGATCAAGCTCCAAATGGTATTTGTTCAGATATGCATTTAACTCATCGGTTCCTACCACCTGAAGTTACATTAATAGCAGTCAAAAGCGATGGTCACAAAAAGAATAAATGTTTAAGTCAAAACCTACAAGGATAATGCTGCATCTACAAAGAGTAGCGAATGAACAACACTAGCAGGAGCCGAGAAGGTTACAGAGTGATGCTCCAGATGTAGATAACGAAAGGAAGACAGATAACTGAGGAGGATAAAGCACAGAGACATCGACTAATACATTATCATGGCAGCAGTCAGAAAATGATGCATTATCTAAACCAAAATGTTAATTTAACAAGAAAAATGATGACAAAATAATCTTCAGCAACAAAATTGAAAAACACTGACCAATTTGCAGAAACATATTACCTTGGCAATTTTAACTAGTTGATCATTGTTGTCATGGCCATAGAAGAATGGTTCCTTCCGGAATATCTACACAATAAACGAGTATAATAAACAAATCAAACAACATAAATATTCTATTACACACCCAAAATTGATCATTCAAATGAAAATTTAGTACATTCAAATTAGAATAATGATATTTCTCACCATTCCAGCAAACATGCAACCAAGGCTCCACATGTCTAAAGAATAATCATAGTCCTGCAAATCTACTAGAAGCTCAGGCCCTTTAAAGTACCTAAGAAATAAGTAGAGAAATTCAACTTCCCAAAACTGAATCCAGATTGTAGATGGCACTGTAAACTGAAAGAACATTCACAGAGCCATTAAGATTTCACTCAGTACAAATCAGTTTATAAAGTTGCTTGGAAAACATTATAAGTCTTTCATTTCTAGGTGTTTTCATATCCAAAAATAGCAACATCCAAAGAATCTGAACTGTTTAACACCCTGGATGTTGAAAGCTAATACTCAGTCTATAAAAAACAAAACGGCAGATTTATTTTTCAAGGAGTCCAGTTAGTAGTTTTTGAGAAGAAAATTAGATGTAGTACCTATCTAATTTCCCCTAGCTTGACTTGTTTAATAAGTTTTCTGCTAAATTTTGTATCTATATGCCTGTAATACAAACCAAATTCAATTTCTGTATGGAAAGAATTTTAAGTACAAGCAAAGGAAACAGACAAGTAATTAGCCCGAATTTTCTTTTTCTTTTTCAAGCAAGGACCACTATTTAAGCCCAGTCTGTTTTTAGGGTTTTGAAGAAAAATATATATAAAGGTCCTTGAGTGGGAAACTTAAGTCATATGATTCATGATGCCTTCAAAATATTACCTAGATGCCACACGGACATTATACTCTTTGCCAGGATGGTAAAATTCAGCAAGTCCCCAATCTATCAACCGAAGTTTGCGCAGCTCATGATCTATCATCACATTGTGAGGCTTGACATCTCGGTGCATTATTCCTTGTGAATGACAGTAATCTAATGCCTACAAAGCAAAGAAATCTTTTCTCATTATCCTATAGTGCAAGCATGCAAACCAGAAATCCTCTGAAAGCTTAAAAGAGATGGTAAACTTTTGGGAATCCAATCAATTAAAGAATTAAACTATAAATAATCACCAAACAAAAATATCAAAAGTTCGATTGCGAAGTGTAATATTACCTTGAGAAGTTCGTATATGTAGTAGCGAATGTCATAGTCTGTCAAAGTTGGGTAGAGAACTTTGAAATCTGTATTGTTGACATACTCAAATATCAAGCTAGGCGTCTTGGAGTGCTGATCTCTTACAATATCAAGAAGTTTAACGATATTCGGACCACCACATAGATTCTGAAGGATTTTTATCTCTCTCTTAATCTGCCAATAATAATAATAATAATAATAATAATAATAATAGATTAATAAACATCGCAACCATGCCTTAAGATTTTATCACATATAAATCTACTCAAAACTTAATCAAATCTGACAGATTACAATATGTAGTAACCTTCTTTTTCTTGACAGGCTTAAGGATCTTGATTATACAACGCTCATTGTTATTGACATTTATGCCCTCGAAAACCTCACTGTATTTTCCCCTTCCAACTTTCCGAACAACCTCATAATTATCTTGATCCCTGAAACAGAACAGAGTAAAACAAAAAAAAAAAAAAAATCTATTTATGCTAACCAGTGAACCGAATCGAACAGTTAGTTAAACATTCCGATTATATTAGAAAAGTTATAGAAATGCCTAAGTAAGTGCAGTTAGTAAGATTAGATATAGAAGATCTCCAAAATTTAAGCTAATTATAGAATCTTCTATTCGTATTAGAAGATGTCACCTAGTCTAAAATCTAATTAAACAAATGAAGAACAAACCTAATCAAACGATCAACTATATTTCGAGGAATTAATTTAAAATTTTTACCCCCATTGAACAGTGAGGGACTCGTAATCCCAGTACTCCTTGGGACGAAGGACGTTGACGTCAGTATAAACGCGAGATTTGGACATGACTTGTCGGCGATGGGGACCGGAGATCACGTCGATCTCACGGTTATCGGAACAGCCGTGGGCGAGCAGACGGCAGGAGGCGAAGATGGAGCAAACTAGCAAGAGGCGGAGTAAAACGGGAGGGTTGGTGGTGCTTCGAGCATATTTCATTCATCCAATCCAAGACAGCCCATTTTTTTGAATGATTTTTGGCCAAGCTTAGGTTCGGGAGGTTTTGGTTTTAGAGAGAAAAAGAAGGGCATGTGTTAAGGGCCTTTGCTTGCCGCGATGAGCTGAATTGAATTGATACCTGACCTTTTTGTTCTGGGAAAATGGAAATTATGCCCGAGTTTTAAAAAAAAGAGAATTATAATACTTTTAAAATTTTTATTAATTTAAAAATCAAATATTTATTTTTTTATTAAAAATAAATTTTAATTCAATTTAAATGAATAATTTTTTTAATTTATAAATAAAAAATCAATCAAATCAAATATATTTAATTATTATTTAAATTAAAATCAAACTAAATAATCAAAATTAAACAATCTCAAAATTAAACATTATTTACCCCTTTTTCAGGCCTCGATATAAATCTGGGGAAAGTTTTGAAGGGGATTTGTTTTGGTGGGCGGGTATTGGACATAGAAATATGGTGGTGTTAATAGAAAATATAGTGATGTGTCAGCTTCTTATTGGGTTGGAGGAAAGTTTTGCAAGATTCATACGTTTACATTCCTTGAATATTATATACTAAATTATATATAAATAAGGTGAAAAAAATTTTAAATTTAAATTTGAATTCGAATTGCTGTCACCTAAATTAAGAGAAAATAAATTCATGCTCAACTCGAATTAAGTTTAATAAATTAGTTAACTTCTGAATAAATCTCATATATACCTTATAAAGATAAAAAAACAATTTTTATATTATTATTAAAAACTATAAATCCGAGTTTGTATACCAATCTTTTCAACCTTGGAGCAGAAAAGGATTTTTAATACTTCGAGAAAGGTACAAAAGATGACTCAGAAGTGCGAGTGTTAGTATTATTTGAGATGGGCAGTCGAATCAAACAAGTTGTGATATAATTCATTGTATGATTGAAGGATACAAAAAATGATTTTAGGATTTTCATTCCAGTTAAGTCTCCCAGATAAATTTTACACAGATTTTGGTTGAATTTGCTCGAAGTCGAAAACCTCAAACATGAGGCGCCTCACGTCTGGTTTCCCATAAACAGTGTAAGAAAGACCATGGAGAGCTTGTTGAACGGCAGTTGTGGCCGGGTTTCTGAGTCTCCGATTGTGCTCGTAAGCGTCTTGAACTTGCTCCGAGTAGATGATAAAACGATGCAGATATTTTTCCCTCAGATACCTCCCGCAGAACTTGTTCATAAGAATGCGGCGATGTTTCTCTTGTAGCCATCTTCCGGGGGCATCTAGATGCTTCATCAGCAACCTCTCAGCCATGACAAGATCCTAAAGGATTCAAAAACAGAAAATTGTATCAGATTGAGTTACCGGAAAAAGATCTTTTCACTTATATATCCTTCTTTTTCTTCAGTGTGTTGATCAAATAATAGAAAGGAAATACAGGTTTAGTATTGTTTGCTTGAACAGGCAAAAGCATATGTTCAACATTGCAAAAACCATTACCTGGATCTTTTGGCCAACATATTCCAACCGCTCAAAGCAAAACCGAGGATGCTCAAACTTGTATTTTGATGGATGCATAAAACAAAGCTGTAATAGGATCAATGAAACAACGCGTGAGGAATCAAACAGGAGAAAGATGAGTAAATAATGTCTTGGATCTAGAGAATGAGAACAAAACAAGCAAACATAGATACGAAAATACATGCAATATACATTCATGAAAGACTAAACTGACAAATTACCTGTAGCCCAAGTCCGAGTTCGATGTTCCTGGCTTCAGTAATTTCTGGAATTCTATCCTTAACTGCCAAGGGGTATCCCAATGCCTGCATAACTTGCGGTTTGCTGTCATAATCCCAGATATTTCCCCGAAACCGATGCATACCTGGCGGAACACAAGCCCTGAATAGCCTCGGATGTGCAAAGAGGGCATCTTCAGGCGGCTGTAAGAAAAATGAAATAGGTTAAGTTTCATTGTAATATTAATGTGAATGAAATGCTTATCCAGGCTCCTGTACAGAGAAATGTTGCATTAAAACAAAACCCTTTCCTCCATCTATTTTCTTTTCTTTTGCCTCCCTGCTTACGGTTTTCCATGTTAACTAATAAGCTATCTACAAATGAAGGGTAAAAATTAAAGCTTGCCTTATAAGTAGCCACATCTTGCCAACTGAGCTTATTCCCTTCGAATTCAACAGAAACATAATCTACATCTTCAAGTTGTCTCCTTAACCGTGGCTGGCAGTCCTCAGCTTCTGGATCCATTCCAAATACTTCAAAAAGAACACGATACACTTCTGGCATACCAAAACATAAGTATATTGCCCCAAACAAAGCCCAAAAGACAGACCTGGCCATAAGAACTTAAATTAGCAGCCAATATAAATTTGCAGCTTGTCAATTACAGATATCTCACAAACAACGTCACCACCCGATGATGCATTGAGATGTGTGAGCTTTCAAGATGCTCATGTGTATTTGGTACATACATGCAGCATGACAATACCTATCGACACTTACTTGTTTCTCATACGAAAGCTAACACTTCCTGCCAGTTAAGCCAAGGCTTAGTGGCACATATCACCTATCAAACTGCGAGGTATATATCAGCCACCAAACTACTGCAGTACAAGGTAACCATTGGCTCTCCTACCCAGACCCTGACATTTTTTGACACCGATATTAGCAGAGTTTCGTAACTTCTGAGCTTTCGGGCCTTTCCCGTCCTGATGTTATTCTAGCCATGCAATTTGTTGTTACAAATAGGAAAGTTAAGACATCTTCAATCAACTTGAACTTGTGGGATATAGATCACCCAACTATCTCTTCAATATATTATACATCATAACAAAAAAAATATCATAGTCAATGAATTGTTTGAAGTGCAAGACCCCTTTCTCAACTTCACAAAGTAAAGCATTTAAAAAATGTCTAGTAAAGCATGTTTGGTAACAAAAAATACAAGTATCGTTGGTAGCTTCATCACTAGGGAGATAACAAAGAACATGCATAATAATGGTGGCAGCCATATCCTACTGCAGTCACCTTATTATCACAGCAGTCCTATCATATGGCTCCAATTTGACTCGGTTTCTCTTTTAACTAGAGCACACAAGAAACCTAGTGCAGCACTTGCCAAGACACAGAATGTATGAGCAAGTTCGGGCTTCAACTAAGTAATATCCAAGATATATGATTGTGCAGTGCAGCTGCAATTGCAATTGCCAAGCAGCTAAATTCCAGTTGCGTGCATATCATTTTCCTAAAAGCATGGGTAGTCTTATTTTTATCACATGCTATGTAGAAACGGCAGCAAATCAGGAAGAGGCCAGCCACAAGAACAAAAGAAGAATGTGCCTATTGCAAATTGACACCTAGCTAGCCAAAACCACAGCATTCAAAGTCCAAACTAAATACTAAAAAGAATAGGATTCAGTCCTGAGTTAACCTAGCATGGATTCAAAAAACTAAATTTCTACTTATATAACGACATTTAGAAGGTACAACAGCCATAGGCAACTAAAAGACAGGTCAAAACATCATAGCTAAAGGCAAGATGCCTTCAATGGTTCTATTTCTATCCCATGTATACTAAAGTTAAGGGCACTGATTGCGAAAATGAAAATCCAACACCTCATTTCTGATGAAAATATAGATTTATTCCACATATTGGAACTTGAAATACCAACAGATGACCTGCCCTAATGTTCTACCAAGGTCAATCTTAATGTATAGTACACAACAATCTCTATTATGCACATTATTCATCAAATTATAAACAGAAGAAAAACTCACTTCACGGGCGGTTCCCGATCTTTCCTAATCAACTTATCCATATCATCATAAGGAAATATTAGATTCTGCAAGCTAGCAGCTTTGATCCACTTAGGCAAATTCCTCTTCCCAATCAAAGCAAACACTCTTTCCCTCATCGGTCCCGGCGACTCCCTCGGATACCTCTGCAAGAAAAACTCCGCCAAAACCAACTCCAGTACATACTGTCCCAAAAACATAAGCCTGGAATGGGCCGACCGAACGTGCCTGGCATTAGTCCTTTCACAAGAAGGATGCTGAAAAGCCAAATACAACAAAGTATCAAACTGTTTCGCCGGATTATCATCTCCCAATTCTTCGGATTTCTCCAAAGGGTACCCCAAAGCTTGCTTAGCTTCAAGCAAATAATCGTCTATCCAAGTATTGTCAGCATTGTTAAGCTTTGAAGAAGGCAAGCAAGAACTTAACAAAGGGAACTGTTTTAATGATAACTGTGGGCTGTTTAGGAATCTTTCTGTCAATTTTTTGTCATCAAGGGGAGGTTTTAGTATGAACCTTTTTGGGGGCACTTTTTTCCTCGGAGCTGTCGCCTTTTTACGCTGGGCCAGCTCCCTTAGGAGTCTTTGCGGGCTGTTTCTGGGAAGTTCTTGCGATGGGTCGACAGCAACAGCGAAAATACGGAGATTTTTGGGCTTTGATGGCTTTTGGTGGAGTTGAAGTGGGAAAGGAGAGAGGGATGAAGAGAATGAGATTTCGGAGAGCTTTTTTGAGAAGGGTGTAAGAGCTGAGGAGAGTTCCATTGAAGAATTCGTTGAATTAAAAAGATTGAAGCATCTGCCTTAAGGTGTTTGATAGTGGGAAATGGAGATTTTGGGTTCGGTTGCCATTGAAGAAGGGGGCTTGTTTGCAGGGGTTTTACGAAGGGTTTGGATAAGGTGAAGCAGCGTGGCTTATTTTTTGTAGTACACTATCTCCGGCGAGGGAGATATTTTCGTTGTGTTTTTCTACCATTCCCTCTTCTAAGACGTCTTCCCACTTTGACGACGTCGTTCACTAGATTGGTCATTTGGTATTTTGCATTTTTTTTTATTTTTCATTTCCTAATAATTGGAGTTGCAAATATTTAAATTCAAATTCTCAGTGAGGTATGATTCCATTAAAAAAAAAGATATTTTGACAAAAAAATGTAATATTTATGAGGAAAGGATGGTTGGATTTTTTTATGCATAGAGGTTTTAATTAATTACATTGTTTTTCTTTTTAATATTAAAATTTCAATATCATATATTTATATTATAAAATTTTGATATATTCAATAATTTATTTTATTTTTTATTTCTAGGATTGATATAAAAATATATAGTATAACATTTCATAAGTTATCAAATCTAATTTTGAATACTATAAAAATGCAAAACCAAAAAAATCCATACCTTGGGTTACTTATTCAAGTGAATAAAAACAAAATTCAAGGTCCCTTGATTAAATAATTTAACATAGCAACTAACAAGATCACGATGTGTTTTTTGAATTTTGTTGATGCAAGAATTATTAGATTGTATCCACTATGAAGTATTATCTGTTTTAGAGCAGTGCATAGATTGTTTTCACGGTTTTGTCCTTTAAGAAAAAACGCCTCAATAGGAAAAGAGTGGCCTTGCTTTACAAGCCACAATCCATATCATTGGCTAACTGACGTGGGATTGTTCTTTTACCCAACACTAACCCCTAGGCAAAGCTATGAACTGTGTAGGTCAAGTGGGCAAGTTATGTTTTAGATCAAATAAGTAAGTTACCACTGCGTAAGTCGTAAATTAAGTAGACAAGTTTGCCACTATGTAAGTCATAAATTGAGTGAACAAGTTTGTCACAATATAGGTCGTAGATCGAGTGAGCATGTTTATATTCCAAGTTTCATGTAAGTCGAGTGGGCAAGTTACCACTTTATAGATTGAGTAACTTGGAGTTATTTGTTTACATGCCTGAATGAAATTTCGATTATGAGTCTATGACTTATCGTTTTTCATAGACAGCACCAAATTTGAATTTAACTATTTAATAAAAATTAAGAAGATAGGGATTGGATTTTTTTTTTTTTTTGGTTGTAAACATATGGTTTGGATTTTAACTCTTTGGATGATGATTATAATTGCATTACTTTGTTTCATCTTGAAGAGTTAAAAGCCTAAACCCATTAATAGGCTTAAAATTCTATTTTAAAATTAAAATATTATTTTTTTACATTAATATAAAAATATAAATTACAAATGAAAAATAAAGAAAATGTATTATATCGGAAAAAAATTTAATTTAAGGACTAATGGACATACCCAACTAAAGGCTTAAAAAATATAGCTCGCTCACCAATTCAAAAAATGCGCTTAGTATATGGCTTGGGCGGAGCTTTGGACCAATGAACAAACAATGGTGGTTTCAAATAAATCAAGGCCAAAAAGAGACGTTTACAGCCATGGACTATTACATTGAGACACTCGACCACCTCCTAATAATTTAATTAATTATTTTTAAAAATATAAATTTAATAATTTTAAAGTTTAAATTTTAGTATTTATAATTTTTTTTTTGTTATTCCTAAATTATAACTTACACTAAATTTACAAAATTATGTCAAATTCACTTTTCATACGATTCTTTAAACCTATTTGACATTAAAATATGTCCTGAAAATTTTATTTTTGTCTTCTCAAATGTTATCAACCTTTGTCAACCATTTTCCGATAACTTAGCCAGCACGACCACCAAAAGACATCAACAACCCCTTTAATCACGCTTTTCCATGATTCCAAATCTCACAATTTACCAGATTTTCCTCATAATTTGAATGTTGATTTTTTATTATTATTATTTTTTCTTTTTGTTTGCTTGGCCGACATGAGACTGATCACTCTCACATGGTGGTTTTCTTTTGAAACTTGACGTGACTTCCTCTACTCTTAGCTGCTGGAATTTTTAGACCCTAATAAACCCCACCATCAACATGACAGCAACAAATAACATAAATCCATAGCTCGAAATCAAAGCCTAGTTTTTAATCCAAGATTTTCTTCAATGATTTTCGTTTCTGTCCACATTCTAGAGTCTTAGACTTGCTTGGCAATTATTTAGGGTCGTAAATTCTTACATGTATAATTTTTTGCGAAAGACCTGACAAACACCAAAAACCAATGCTTATGTTATGTAACACGATACATATATGTTGTATTTTGCTTGTTTTAGGGGTGTCTTTTTCCTTTGATAAAAATGGCCTCAAATCTGCCATCTAGCTTCATCATTGTGTTTTGGCTTAATGCTGGAAAATTCACTCTTTTTCTTGACAATACAATCAAAATTTCTACTTATTTTTTTTAAATCATTCTGCAATACTTTCTTCCCATGGTGATTATGATGAAGGCAACTGAGACAATAATTTTTGTGATTATTTCAAAGGGTGACCAAATGTCGGTTGAATCCGGCTCAACTGAGTAAATCCGACTTGAGCCGGTTTCATCGGTTCGGTTTCAACCTATGTGGGTTTGGTGTGTTGGTTTTACTTGATTAAGTCGGTTGGTTTGCTATTCATAAAATATAAAACTAAACTGACTTGTATATGTTATATTAATATATTATAACATATTATATATTGTTTTAATATATTTATAATATAATATAAAATTTATACCAATAATCCAGACCCAAATTCATAGCTAGTTACCCACTCATCATCCAATTCATAACCCAACAGAAATAATCGAACTAATCAAAAAAACCAACCGATCTATGTCGGTTTGGTTATTATTTATTATGTAAATGAGGTCAGTCAACTTCAATTATTTTTCTTACTAAAGTCAGTTTTCGAATTTTCAACATCAACATTCCAAACCAACCGATTACACGGTGCTAATTATTCCATCTTGCTTTTTTTTCTTCTTGACCAGCTTCGAAAAGAACGCATTTTTCCAGTTTGTATGACGAATGATGACTACCACAATTATATGGATAATTTCAATATATGTTCCCCCCCCCCTTTTTTTGTTTAATCTGATCGATCATGATCAACTGTTTGCATTTCTGTCACAATAATGTCTTAATCATCACCACTATATCCCCTGTTTTTTTACGGGCTCTTCTTATTTGACAAGTTCTATTGTGTGTTGGAACTATCTGCACGTCATGAATGGAAATCTTCACAAGCATGAGCTTTTAAATTAAACGCAAAACACCCGGGTTTTTATCATAATTTTCATGGGTATTTAAATCTTGATCGGTATCTTGCATATAAAGCTAGGATAGTTTGAAATTTTCGATCAGCTGGCCTGGATCTTATTATGTTATTATACCTGGAAGTGCCTATAGCATCAGCTTAAGAGACTTTCAGGAATTCCTACGAAGTACATTGCGATTTTAAAAGTAAAATTTAAATGTATCCAATACGATTAAAAGGAGTATAGTTTAAAGGTTGATTTACCTACTAACCTATTATAAGACCAACACATGGGATGGGGACGACCTTTGATGGTATTGAGGGCTATTGGCCAGCATGGGTTTTTTTTTTTTTTTGAGAGGTTCACCATTGTTTTTGTGGCTGAAAGTTCAAGCAAATTGTTTTTTTTTTTTTTTTCATGGAATTAAAGTGAATATGGAGACAGATGCTAGCTTGAGGTGACATGTCCCAGATCAACAAGTGGTAGGAGGAATAAGATGGTGTTTATATAAACAGATTGCCTCGCCTCGCTTTCAGAGGTTTCTGAAATCTGTGGATCCCAGCTCAGAAGGAATCCAATTTTCGGTCCTAAACTCTAAAATTTATATTATTCAGATTTGATTTATGAATATTAAATATAAGTATTTATTTAAAATATATATTTAATTTAAAAAATTTATATTTTAAAATAATTTTAAAAAATTATCTCTATACTAATATTTAAATATATATCAAAATAAATATTAAATATAAATATTTAAAAAAATAAAAAGTGAATTAAGGGTTGAAAATATTGCTTTCACTGTGGGCCTGTTAAAACCTGTCACAGTATATATCTAGTAAAAGTACTATTGCTTGCTAGCTGCAGAATTTTGCATACATTCGATTTTCTTTGGTTCTTCCTCTGGCAAAGATTGGCATCCCTTACCACCCACCCCCCCCCCCACACCATTCCCACCCAATAAGAAATCATTATCTCTCACACTGCTTCTAGTAACCTTTTCATCTGCAGCATATAGGAGTCCCCCCTCAATAGTGTCAATTGATATGGCCAGAATTTTCAAGTAATAGCCAAGGATTATTCAAGAAATCAATATGCCATTTACCAGATAATTACTTACCTTCAACTTTTGCATTCCCTGGTGAATTACCTCCCACCCGCCCCCCATTATGGGATTATCTCTACAGTCCAATTTATAAAGACTTCCACCAGATTATTTCGATTGTTTTATGTTGTGACAGGCACAGGATCAGGATTTTGTAACCCTTTTTTAACCTGTAAATGTTTTCCTGTAACTATGGTGCTGTGTTGTTTCCCATGAACATGATGGAAGTGACCTTTACTATTCAAGTTTTGGTGCTCTCCTTGAACTGGACTGCACAAAGAATCAATACTGCCACGGAATTAATCCTAGTTAGCAGATAGAATGACTTCGATGGGGCCTATACATTAGGAATTATGTATGAATTATGGAAATTAGGACCTCTTTTCATTTTTCTTTAAAATATTCATGTGTAATACATTCATTTTTGGTGCAGGATGTAATCTTCAAATATAAAAAAAAGTTTAAAAAAATTAAATATACTCGTATCAAATATATCCGACACTTATTCCCAAATCCAGCTTAAAACCGCAGCAGCCCTAGTAACCCTTTTTTTCTCAGTGTTTTGTCAAAGTAGTTGAAAATGGTACCAAAGGCGACGGACTGGACAATTGCCTGCAACTAAATACAAAAATCCTTTTAATGTAAGTGTATAACCAAGAAGTCCAATGGATGGGGCCGGAAGAGCTATCTGTGAAATGAATATGAATTATAAACCCGAGTGAGATACTGGGATTTGGGATGTCAAATCTTAAGATCAAAGTGATAAATTTTTCTGTCTCAATGAACTATCAACGTTAGGAAGGGGACCCGTAAATTGAGTGAAACAGATGGAAATCACCGATAGATAGGTACAAGAGAGATGAGATGTTTTCATTGATTTTTTAAGGACCTCATTAATTGAGAAAATGAAATATACTGTTGAACTATCTTCATTTTTGTAACTTGAAAACTTTGTATTTTAAGACCATGAAACCCAGTTATCTGCTGCCATCTCAAAAGGTGATGAGTCTTAAGGTAGGGACAGATTGATCTGAAAGATTGCTCTTATTTTGGCATCCAAAACCTACTCCATTTTCTTATTAATCAAACATCTCTTTCTTCCATGGTAAAAACAATCAAGGTAGATCCGGATCTTAATTGTAGTTTGAATCCTAACGTACATAATTTTTTTTTTCTAATTATGGATTCCTTTGTAAGAACAAAAAAAAAAAAAAAAAATCAGATGGCCTCCAGTAGACTTGAAATTTAAATATCAGCATATGTAATCTCTTTTCTCGAAAATTTTGGTGTAATTTCTAACATTTCCCATTCATCTTCTCAGCTATAGCTTCATGCTATTGCTGATTGGATACATTGGACAGTAGTTAATGTGGAGAACAAGTTGTCACTCACAAGTAAAACAGATGTTTTTCCCCAATTATCGCAGGGCCAGACTTTTTGAGTGTCAATCTGACGCCTTGAAAACCAGCCTGGAACAATATTTTGTCCATAATCTTCACTATTGTTGCACTGTGATCAAGATTTGAAGCAAGAAAGTCAAGACACAAATTTTCAACGTTCTTTTTGAACTAAAAGATTAACAACCCAGAGCGCCATCTAAGTTAAGCAAATCCCTTTAATCTTCTTCTACATTTCCGTTTTTCCTTCTGAGCCAAACAGGTTAGGTTTTGAAAGCTAAGTTTAACGTGCAATGAGAAAATCAACGAAGAAACAGAAGATGGAAGGCTTTTTTTTTTGTGGATGGGAATGTTTCACACTTGGAAGCTTCTTTACATCTTTAGCCGCCAAGGAAAATGAAGCCATCTCATCTCTTTAACAAAACTACCTAAAACCCACACCACACACTATTATCTTCATCTATCTTCTTATATTATCACCTAATTTCATTCTGCTGATACCCAAAATGCCACTCATTTTAAATGTTGTACGCCTTATAGTATTAGACTGTACTCTAGTTTCCTTCGGGAGGCCTAGTTTTGGGAATTCACAAATTCTGATGATTGTTTGTAAGGCTGAAATGAGAGCTTCAGCTTGAGCTTCTATTCTCATTATTAGTGGAACCCCTTTTTTTTTTGTTTTAAGTTTCACCTTGTAAATTATAAAGCACCATATGAGAATTTCTCTATTCCTAGGTTCTCATTATGTCTGATGTGATGGAGATGCAGATAAGATCATGTTAAAGTTCCTTGACTCTCGTCCATTGTGGATCTTGATCAGGAAGAAACTGCACCCGCGAGTCTTAACATGTCCTCTAAAAAGGAGCTCCTATCCACAGCCATGAAGAGAACCAGCGAGTGGTATGATTATTACCTTTTTCTTTCATAAGCAGGGATAGGAAAAACGAGGGAAAAAAAATGTTAAGGAAACTGAGGTTGATAACTAAATCCTTTTTTCCAGGATTTTCTCTCAGGAGATTCCAAGTGATGTCACAGTTCAAGTTGGAGGAGCTTCTTTTTCACTGCATAAGGTAGAATTCAAGTACTTTAATTCACGTATTCCTTTTGAAACGTTTTGATTTCTATTTCCATTCATTAAAAGACAACAATATCATGTATATTTTGACGGCATGTAGAAGCCATGGTTCCAAGAACCATGGAGGCTTAATTGCATCATTGTATCGAAAAAGCAAACAAACGTTGAGAAGTAGCAAGAATTTAGCGTCTTGATCTAGTTTTATGAATGAAAAAATTGTGCACTTTTTTTTAACGTACTTTTTCCGACTTGAATTGCAGTTTCCATTAGTCTCTAAGTGTGGATACATAAGGAAAGTCGTATCGGAATCCAATGATGCTGATCTTTCAGTCATAGAAATCCCCAATGTTCCTGGAGGAGCAGAATCTTTTGAACTTGCTGCTAAATTCTGTTATGGGATCAATTTCGAGATAAGCACCGAAAACATTGCCATGCTAAGATGTGCCGCGGATTATCTTCAGATGACCGAGGACTATGCGGTCGGGAACCTTGTGGGAAGAACGGAAGCCTACTTGAATGAAGTGGCACTTAAGAGCCTAGCAGGAGCAGTATCTGTTTTACATACGTCGGAAAGCCTCCTCCCGATCGCGGAGGAGGTTAAATTGGTGGGCCGGTGCATCGACGCAATAGCCTATCTAGCTTGCAAAGAGAGCCAGTTTTGTATGTCTGGCAGGTCTGAGAGTGGCAATGATACTGCGATTTCTTCAACAATCTCTAACTCGAAATCTATTGTCGATTGGTGGGCTGAAGATTTAGCTGTTCTTAGAATTGACATCTTCCAACGGGTTCTGATTGCCATGATAGCAAGAGGGTTTAAACAATATGCTCTCGGTCCTGTGCTTATGCTTTATGCACAGAAAGCTCTTAGAGGTTTGGTGAGATTCCATACCAACATAATTGACTTCTTTACCAGATATGCTTCATGTCTAAAAAGTGCAGGCTCCTTTTTCCATGCAGGAAATATTCGGAAAAGGGAGGAAGAAAATCGAGCCACGGCAAGAACACGAGAAGAGGGTTGTGTTGGAAACCATAGTAAGTCTTCTGCCGAGGGAGAAAAACGCAATGTCTGTAAGCTTTCTGTCAGTACTGCTTCGTGCAGCAATCTACCTTGAAACAACCGTTGCTTGTCGACTTGATTTGGAGAAAAGGATGGCCTTGCATTTAGGACAAGCTGTTTTGGATGATCTCTTAATTCCGGCCTATTCTTTTACTGGGGATACACTGTTCGATGTGGACACCGTGCAGCGGATCATGATGAATTTCCTTGAATACGAAACTGAAGGTAGCCATTTCGGGCACAAAGAAGAAGATGAGTACATTTCTCCTCCACCTAGTGACATGGAAAAGGTGGGAAAACTAATGGAGAGCTACCTAGCTGAAATAGCAACTGATCGCAATCTATCTGTCTCGAAATTCATCAGTGTTGGTGAACTCATTCCGGAACAATCGAGGGTAACGGAGGATGGGATGTATAGAGCCATTGATATCTACCTCAAGGTACTTCTCTTTTTACTCTTTCAATAATTATGATTAGTTGGACTTATTACATATGTTCTATGCGTATATGAATACAAATTAGAGTACCATTTCGTACCGCCATTCATGCTCCATACGCCATACAAATTAAATTAATTACCATTATCAACCCTGTAATGCCTTAATTTACTGTTATTATCTAGCTATTTCAAGACTTTGAGCGGATTGCAGTAATGGTGTTTTTGAAGCATTCTCATATAATATAGATTACTGCCATCATGATTCGTAACTTTCCAATATAATTTGCAATGTTAAGATCTTTTTGATCCACAAAATATATTCCTTTATTGAATGCTGTCTTTTCAATCCATCTTTTGATGATAATTAACAGGCTCACCCTACTATAACTGACTTAGAGAGGAAGAAAGTTTGCAGCTTAATGGATTGCCAGAAACTGTCTCGGGAGGCCTGCGCTCATGCTGCTCAAAACGACCGTCTTCCTGTCCAAACCGTGGTTCAAGTTCTTTACTACGAGCAGCAACGCCTTCGAGATGTCATGAATGGAAGCATGTCAAGCGGAGAATCACCAGCCATTTCTTCCAGGGTGAATTTATACCCCACTGATATCCACCCAGTTTCAGATGAACTTTCCATCTTAAAAAGAGAGAACGAGGACCTCAAACTAGAGCTAGTTAAAATGAAAATGAGATTGAAAGAAATCGAAAAATCGACATCAGTAAAATCAGCAGCAAGCAGTCCTATGGGAAACATTCTGCCATCATCTGATAAGCCTCCTTTGCCTAGAAAATCATTTATGAATTCGGTTTCTAAGAAACTCGGACGGCTTTACCCTTTCGTCCGGGCTGATGGAGTTTCACCTTCCGGTGGCAGAGGTCGAACAAGACCAAGCAAAGATCGGAGGCATTCCATATCTTGACACACATTGCTTTGGCCTGAAATCAGTTCTCCTTTATTTTTTTCTGAAGTGTTTAATGTCTGTGTTACTTCTAAGGCTTTGAGAAAACTTGTAGCTCATCATCTCTTATCTCTCTCTTTTTCCATCTTCTTTTGTGGGGTACCATGACTCTTTGGACCCCCTTCTATATCGGCTTCTTTTGTATGGTATTGCTGTAAATATATCACCTTTTTTGTTCGATGCCACATTATTCATGGTGATCATAGGAAGTGGCAATAGTCTAAAACCGAGTTTAATTCGATTGATTCATGCAATCACTCTTAAAAGATTGGCATCTAGCAAGTTAATATGTCGAATCTAGCATCTGCTACCCTTTTCGGGCCATATTAATTGTTTGCTGAAGAAAAGAAAATAGAAGAAATTGCTTGCTTCTTTGAAGACATTTAACTCAAGGTTGTCAAAACCTGTGCAATATGGGTAATTAATCTGTCCTGAAAGAGTTAAAATCTGAAACTTACCTTAGTCAAAAACAGACCATTTGTACAGAAGTGGGGTCTGAATCTAAATTATTGATGCCTTCTAGACTTTGGAAAAGCAAATGTAACTTAAGGGACAAGCTAGCAGTTGTACATGTTGTCAAAGGCAAAAGCATCTGGTACATTAAAATATGGATCCGAAGTACTCAAATATTCATGGTTTCACACTTTCTCTAGGCTTAGGCTAGGCGTAGTTGTTATACAATGCTCCGACTTTTTAATATATTGTTTTTAAGTATCAATGTTTAACGCTCGTATTTAACATATATTTAAACATGAGTACATAGGTATGGTCATTCAATTGAACATGTAGACACATATCTGTATCCGATATTCATACCTGTGTTTGAATAACATAGTAATTGTTCTTATGTGACAGGCCTGGTTCTTGTACTGTAGACTCTCGAAGGTAAATGAAATGATTCATTTGCAGATTTGTTTGAACCTGGTTTGATCCTTGATTGAGAATTTGGCAAATATTTTCCCAAGGGAAATCATGTAGAGAATAATGGAACTCTGTAGCACAGCAAACCCCATACAATCTGCTTATAACTCAATCTGGAAAGATGAACAAATGCCAGAAATCTCTTTTTGAGATTTAAATTTGAACTTTTAAATGTTGAAATCATTCAAACATAAATTCCTTTTGACAAACTTTTTGCAGATTTGAAGATTCCTGTTAAAACCATGAAAAGTTCTTGTTAAAAGATTGTTTTTAAAACTAAAGCAACTGCTATTTGATCAAAAATCAAAAGAGAGCAATAATGTTGTCATCTTGTGCTTGAAAAAGTCTTCCAAAGTGGGTCTCTGAAAGGATTGACCGATTGGAAAGCTGAGCTCAACAGTATATCAAGCCAAAATGTGTAGTCAAGTGACCTTTAGAAAAGATTCCATCACTCATTTTGCTGCAAAAACTAAGCAGAAAAGTCTAAACAAACATCAACCACAAACTTAATCGATAAGAAGCAGTTTAGAATATAATCATATCAACTTTAGGAGGTATTTTCTTCTTCTGCTTTCTTTTTTTATTTTTTTTTCGTGCTTAGAACTTGGAAAAGCCAAGTATGCTGTTCTTAATCTTTCCTGTCTCCATTGGTCTTCAAGAATATTGTTTTTTTACTTCCATTTTGGTACCCCAATTTCATGTCAGTGAACAGGAGGAGTCCCAGCTGAGTACGAGAACTGAATTCGACTCCTGTCGAATTTGTCTTCCGTTTGGTCATGGAACTACTTGCCCTGCTAATATGACCGGATTCAACGTTATAATCGGTCTCTATGACGTCTTTTCCGCGTATTGCCATATGCTTACATCAAATATATATATATATTTAACACAAACACATTCTAGGAGGCTGTCACTCGAAGATGTGCATAATTTTATATTATGCAGTAGTGTTTTTTTTTTTAATTAGATAATACTTCTACAAGGTACGATATGTAAATAGGCCTTAGTAGGTAGCTTTTGGTCTAAAAATCGAAGCCCATTGAGCCCATCTTTTCATATTTTTTAAGGCCTAATTGGTAACCTTACCCAAACTCATGCTGGATGGTGGGCCAATCCTTCATTGTCCAAGAGTTACAAATGGGTTAGGAGCCCAAATTCTGTTACCTATAAGTATCGATAGTATTGGGTTGTTGGCTGCCTAATGGCTAATAGCTCGCTTCCAAATAATCAGCCTCAGTCCATCACCATCCGCTTTTTGTAATTCTTTTTTTATCGTATAATCGTATTTAAAATATTATATATTAATAAAAAATTTTAATAAATTATTAATTTATATTATATAAATTTTAATAATTTTAGATATTTTTATTATGTTAATAATATTTTTTTATATTATATTATGTTTAAATTATTTTTATATTATATTTATATCATATAATTGTATGTAAGCTGAGAAAAAGAGGTGATGCAAACATGTTGTTGAGTCTTTGTTTTTAGAAGCAAACATGGTCAGATAATATATCAATATTTTTCCTTATTTTATATTATATACATATAATATATATATATATATATATATATAAATCTAATTTTTATAAACTCAAGTCCATATCTTAGGTGGATGAGGAAAAATGAAAACAGATTATATCCTTTTTTTCGTCAGAATTGGTTTACCTTGACGTGTAATTTTGTATTTTTTTCTCATGCGTAAATAAAAACATAAAATAAATTATTAAATATTTTAAAATTTTATATATTATTAAATATATTATCTTAATCATATTTAATATTAATGAAAAAAAAAGAGAAATAAATTATGCTAATTAGTCCTTTTATTCACTACATAGCTTAAAAAATTAAAAAAAAAAACAGCTAATTGACAGGAAGATTCTCTGTATCAAAGATTCTTTGACCCCAGCAAAATTAAGGCGGCAGAATTAAACTCTCAGTAGGATAAAATAAATTAAAAATAGAAAATTTGTTTTAAGTGTCATAATACAATAAGTAGACAGTTAAAAATGGCCTTTCGAACTCATTATTTCTCTCCATCTGACACCACCGTTTAAATCTTACTTGATTTAGATTCGAGTGAATATTTAATATTAATATATTTTAATAGGTTTACATTTATTTTTTTTAAAATTTTTTATATATTTAAAGATTTTATTTTTATATTTATATTTATATTTTAAAAAAAATATTTTTATATATTTAAAAATTTTATTTTATTTTATTTTATATTCAGATATTTTTTTAATATTAATATAAATATTAAAAAAATAAAAAAATCAAAATACATACATATATCACCTTACCGACCCATACCCAGTAATAATACATTTCCAATTGAAAAATACTTACAGCTCTGACTGGAATTTTCCTCCAAAACATTTTTTAATTAATTGATAGGAAACCTTGAACCAACCAGAACCTCACTTAATTAAGGAATATAGACTTCAGACTCAACCTACGACTCTCGACTTGAAAATAGGGTAAAAATTTATAAATATTAATATTTAAATTTTAAATTTTAAATTTATAAATTAAATATTTTTTAAAAAATAATTATTTATTATTTAAATTAATTAAATTAAGTTTCGATTTAATTTAACTTAAAGATTTGAGCAATTGCTTGGACAATACTAAGTTTTTATTTTTTTTTATTTTTACTATTTCTTTCTTCTTAACGTTTAAACTAGAGCTAGGCAATTTTTTTTTCCTCAATGATTAATTGATGCGTTTCTAATTTGGTTGTTTTGACAAATATTAATTGCCAGGAAGTCCTTTTATTTATAGAACATAATGCATGTGATGCTTGAGAAAAATATATATTTTATATCTTTAATTATACTTATCAATCACATTTTTGGCTTCTACATTGTCATTACTGATGTTGGTATTTGAATTTATTGGGCGGACTACTTTCTATTAATTTAAATTTTTTTTAAATATATTAGGTTGAATTTAAATATACTTGAGAAAAATATATAATTTACGTGTAAAACAAATAAAAAATGTATTAAAATGTAAAATAAAATAATTAAATTTTTTTATTACTTTAAGTTTTAAAAATAATCGATCACTCAACTTAAAATCATCTATTCCGAAACCAATATATGAAAAAGAAGGTGAAGATTAAATCGATTTCTTAGTATGCAAATTTTATTTAGGTATTAGAACGTTGATAATGTGAATATAAATTCATAAAATCAAGAAAAAAAAACTCAAAATAATGAATAACAAATGAAACAATGTAGATAAAATAAGAACGTTTAGATTATTCATAATTCCTACTATATTCATTTATTTATTTTTATCTTTTATGTCACTTCCTCAACTATTGCTTAACTGCAAACTTGCACGTTATGGCAAAACTCTTGATCAAAATATTTAGTCTAATCTTTTTATGTTTAAAAAAGGCCATTATGGCCCATTTTTGGTGCAACCCTTCCTCTTAAAAGCTAAATACTATTTTTAAAGTTTAGTTCTAATTAATTAATTGAGCCATGATCTCAACATCTGATTAATAGTTTGATATAATATTTGCTATGATATCATGATATGATCGGATCCCCAAAGCCTAATAAAATTTGAAAGTAAAAACAAAAGTATCCAAAAATAAAAATAAAAATAAAAGACATCTCCAAAGTTAAGAAGTTGCAATTGGAGTTATTTATGATCGAATGGGGTTGAATCATTGTTCGAAAATTTTCTTTGTTTCTTACTTAAGTTTGGCTATGAGTGAACCTAGATCAGCTTACAAGCCTGTTTTATTATGTAAATAACATTGAAATATTAAAAAAATTATTATATTAATATTTATATATTTTTATTATTAAATTTAAATAAAATATTTATATTATTTAAAAAGTAATTTGAGCTAGGCTAACTCAAAGTGGAAAAAATTTTTTACTTAAGATTGTTTGACTCATGAATAGGTCTAGTTACAATATAAGAATAGAAGAAAAAATTTTAGATATGTGATTTGAACATCAAATTTATTGAATAATATATCGGCTATATAACACAATTGATGTAAAAAAAAAAGTTAACAGACTAAAACTCAAAATCTACACCTACTAAATGCATGAACCAAGTAAGTTATTTTCCATTTCTATTTCTAGTCCTTGAAGCACACTGAGACTAGCCTTAACGTGTATGCAATGAGTTCTAGCTGTATCAATTTTCCGGCACCCCCTCTCTCGATCCCTCTACTTTTTTTTTTTTTTTGTCACGCTTTTGGGGAGATTCATAGATAATAGTCTAAACACAAGTACATAGGCAACGAGGAGAGCAGTTTGAGTTTTTGGGGAACGTGACGAGCTATTGATGGGGCCAAACAAAAACATCAATGTCTCTTTCAAACTTGGCTCCCCGGCCCTTTCTATCTCTCCCTCTATTATTAAATGACTAATGGCAAAGATTCTCATCCAACTGGCTCACCACCATTTCGAAACTTCATCCTATCTATATAACTCTTTTACTTGCCATTAGCTCATTGCTCAATTTCTGATAAAATGGGTCAGTTCATTAATCTTGTAGTTGTGCTATCACTTTCTCTTACTTTCTGTTTGTTTCTCGACAAGGCATCGGCCCAACTAAGACAAAATTACTACGCTAAAACTTGCCCCACTGTTGAAAACATTGTTAGAGCTGCGGTTGCAAAGAAATTCAACCAAACTTTTGTCACAGTTCCTGCAACTATCCGTCTCTTCTTCCATGATTGCTTTGTCCAGGTTTTCTCTTTTTTTTTTCTTTTCATTTTGAAGCAATTTGAAGTATACCTTTCTGTCCCATATTGGTTAAATTTTAGGAACCTTTTTTCATGTCGGAAGTGAATTATGATTTGTTTCTAATCTTTGTGTTAACAGGGTTGTGATGCTTCGGTTATCATTGCACCATCCGGAAGCAACAAAGCCGAAAAGGATCACCCCGCTAACCTGTCATTAGCCGGGGATGGATTCGACACTGTCATCAAAGCTAAAGAAGTAGTTGATGCAGTTCCAAGTTGCAAGAACAAGGTCTCTTGTGCTGACATCTTGGCAATGGCCACCCGGGATGTTATTGCTCTGGTATTTGTTTCCCTTTTCTTTGACCATAATCCTCGACATTATTTGTACAGACAATATTGTACATGATTCTGGACATTATTTGTATATAGTAAATGTGATGTGATCATAATGCAGTCCGGTGGACCTTCTTATGCTGTTGAATTGGGAAGACTGGATAGGTTAACCTCCACGGCTGCTACTGTGAATGGAAAGCTTCCTCAACCATTTTTCAACTTGAATCAGCTCAATTCTTTGTTTGCAGCAAATGGACTTAACCAAACAGACATGATTGCTCTCTCAGGTATTACCCATGAAAACCGAAAATCGATTCGAACCACAATAGTCGGTTCGAGTTTTAATATCGTATATTAACTGTAATTTTCTTTTAAAATCGAACCAAACTGATATCTATCTCCGTCGTGAATGAATATAATTAAGTTACATCTAGGTGGCATTAGTTACACAGATTATAAAATCAGTAAAATAAGATTAGAACAAGAATCATTTGGACGTTAAGAGAGTAGTATACTATTCTGATTGTGATTTGAACGTCTGGATTCGAACATAAGCTAGAGATTTTTCATATGAAAACACTAGGCATTGATTCTGGGTTTTACTAGAGAGGTCTTTGTTGTTGTTGTTATTATTATTATTATTATTATTATTTTGCAGCGGCACACACCGTTGGATTCTCTCATTGCAACAAGTTTTCAAACAGGATCTACAATTTCAGCCGTCAAAATCCGGTAGACCCAACGCTGAACCAGGCCTATGCCACCCAACTACAACAAATGTGCCCCAGGAATGTGGACCCAAGTATAGCCATCAACATGGACTCAAACACACCCAGGAAATTTGACGATGTCTACTTCCGGAACTTGCAGAGAGGTCTGGGTCTGTTCACCTCGGACCAGGTTTTGTTCACGGACCCCAGGTCTAAACCTACTGTCACCGCCTGGGCCACCAACCCACAGGCTTTTGACCAAGCCTTTATTTCCGCCATTACTAAGCTGGGTCGTGTGGGTCTCAAGACGGGAAGGAACGGGAACATCATAGAAATTGTGCTGCCTTCAACTGAGAAAAGTTTCCCACAGGTATTTGAGAGCTAAAACTTTTGCTAGACAAATTGTTAGGTTTTTAAAACATTTTCTCTATAGTTTCTTGTAAGATTTCTTGGTGTTGTAACAAGTTAAAGAAGGTTTTTAATTTTTTTCATTCTTTTTATTATTATATAATTACATCGGAATGGAGGTTTGGATTGAATCGTGAAAGTCAATAACAAATAGAAGTGACAGGGTGACTGCAAACTTGGGAATTCTCTACATCGGAATGGAGGTTTGAGCCTAATTGGATGTGGAAATGAATGTTCAGTTCTAATCTTTTCGTCTAGCAAAGAGTGCTAAACCCTATCTAATATGGCTAACCAAGCAATCATAGAGAATCTAAGCACATACATAAAAAATATATATAGCAATTTTTGCTACAGAACCTTACTTTTTTTTTTCCTCAACTAGTTCATGTATCAGCAGTGGTGAACTACCCTGCCCGACTTTAACACCCAGCCAAATAGCATTACTCTTTATAAAGACTGGTATCTTTGCACATTTACAAGTGCTAATAGGGCAGCAGGAGTAGGTCATCATTGATTCATTTCCAAGAAAATGCTCTGAGAGGCTCGAATATTGTTGACGTAAGCCAGAGGAATTGACTAGGTCATGTTGCATCTCTCTCTCATTGATCCGTTTAGCACCTGCGAAATGAAACCCATCTCAGATGCCTATAACAAATGCTTGGCCAAGTTTAAGTCAAAGTGCTGGGGACTACAAAGTCATTTTCTAGCTTGTCCTTATTTTCTCGTCTCGATCATTTGTCATGCATTGGACGAGTTTAAGTCATCAGTTTAACTATCAGGAGTTTTGATTCTTTGAATGAACTAGAACCGTCAAGAGTTGAGTCTCGAGACGTTTATTATTCATCCATCTTCTCATGGTTTTGCGACGCCCACACCATTTCCGTGATTTTTGTACAAAAATGTCCAGACAGATTTTTCAACAGCTTCTCACTGATATCAAGTTACGTGATGCTTTTGTTTTGAGAGCAGCACTGACTATCACTGATGTTGATGTCCTGCAATAGAACACAATGATAATGCAGAATGGTAAAACAGGTTGAAAATGGCCTAAATTTTTAACAAATCAAAGAGAGTGACATTCAAGACTATTCTTGGAGCATTTATGATCCAAACTAGTACTTACCTAACACTACAAGAAAATAAGATAGGAAAATGCATCAATAGTCAGCTCATTAAAATCAATCAATATCAGTTGCAATCCATAATATGATCTTCCAGCTCACGGAAAGTGTCCATTAAGCTGTAGTTTTATGTTACCATCATTAAAATAGATGATTAGATTGATATGATGCAATGTCACCCAACTTTCGATCATTCAACATTTGCCTCACTTAGTACTTCCTTTTCCATCATTAGCATTGAACAGACAATAATCTGTTCCAAATTTCCCATATCTGATCCAATTCATACGGATTACCCCCGAACTCTCACAGGCTCTGTAAGAAAAATGGCTTCTATGAAACCATGTATGACAGACTTTCACAATCATATGATCCAAAACAGCTGCAGATAAAGGGTGAAGAAGAAGGAAATAAGAAAAGTAAAAAGCATCCAATCTCATGTAAGGATGCTTCATTCGAAAGAATGATTTTTGCATTCAAATGCCCTGATTTCGATATAGAAGAATTACTTAATTTTAGTGCCATGATCACCCAAAAGCCACTACAGTAAATTGGTTTATGGTCGCAAAACAGTAAATAAACACATATAAAGATAAATCAGTAAAAGAAACTAATCGATTGCATCAGAGAGGAAAAAAAATATTAGTTGAATAAAGTTTCACACGACGAATTCAAAAACAGCTAGCCAGGCCTGAAAACGCAAAGATATGCTTTATCATTATGAAAATAAGTGATCGTTAAACACTATAGACATCAGGTGGAGATAGTTGCTAGCCTATTTGTAACAGATAGATTCTTACAAAGTATCGATATAGTTGGATTTCATCATTTTAAGACATCAAACCCCCAGGATAATCAGAGCCGTGACATATTTACAACATAATCAGCTTCATCCAAAACTCCTGTAGCCTTTATACTTATTTACTTCATCTGTTTGATAAAAATGATATGATCAAGATCAATGTTAGAGTGAGCTTTATAATTGAAATAACCCAAAATTTCTCATGCTGGAATCCATTGCGACTCAAATCATGAGGCCAATTAGTTCTGGTTCACTCTTCTGAAGCACGCAGGCACACCTTCTCAAGTTGTGTTGGCCAGTCTACTCCAAGAGTCAGGGGATTCAGCTCCATCGCAACTAGAAAGTCTAACATTGATGCAGAAACGGGGCCACTTTGTTTTGGTGCATATCTCGCAGGATGCATCATCACATTCAAAGAGGCGACAGGCCAATTATGACCTTGGTCAATAAGTTTCGGTCCAGACCTTGAACCAGCCAGTTCCAAACAGGGTTTTATCAATCTCTTCATGAAAACATCAAGGCTATTGTTCAACAAATTGGCACAATCTACTGAGATGTTTAATCCCTCCATCTCTAACTTCTGTTCCAACCTCTTCCTCAAAGAACTGCTATCAGGTAGTTCACCCCGGCAATAACAAATGTCAGAAGCAGATGCCAATCCATTCCTCATTACTTTTCGCTTTCCTTTAGCATTCAAAGTGATGCCAAGAGGAGCTCTAACAGGACTCCTACTGTAAATGCTTGGACTTCCTGTAGCTTGATCGACCTCTTCTCCATCCTCCACAGAACCAGGTGGTCTGCTACCCAAGGAAAGCAACTCAGTAGGACTCTGCTGTTCTTGAACTTTGGGAACCACATCTTTACAAGCAGTACTATGACTCTTCCCATGAGGCCCTAGAGGACTTCGGTGGTCCCTCAACTTGCGATCACGAAGATTTGGAGTCCTGCTCTTACGAGGGGATTGAGGAAAGTCTCTGCATAGTGACTGAAGATTACTTCTTTGATACCCATTTGACACTTTAACACTTAAACAACCATTTAATTTCTTCTCTCCTGATGGAGGAGTCTTTGAAAGTGAAGCATTTCTAATAATTGATCTGAGGAGATTATTATGAAGACAAACATTTTCTCTCCCTATTGTATAAAAGCAGAGCCTATCAAACTCAGGTTTGCCAATCTTAAGGCTCAAAAATCCAGTGAGCAGATTAAAGTACTTCTGCGCTTTTAAACGCCCAATCTTCCTTTCAATCTGAGATTTCAGCTCTAAAGTATCTGCCCTAGAAAAATGCTGACCAACAGGCATTTTCGTTTCCAAGTTTCCCACTATCATCCAAAATCTAGAATTTCAGCCAAAAATGGAAAACCATGAATATCCAGATAAAAATAAACTTAATTATCAAGTCAAAATCACCAAAAACACTAATGTCATGTACAAACATAGCAAGTCAAAGGGTGATCAAAGTGAGTCAGTTTCTACTGAAATCATCCAGAGTACTAAAATTCAAACAAAATGAGCAAAACCCAGAAAGAAAAAAAGTACACTAAACAGTAAATTAACTTCATTTAACTAACGAATCAATCAAAAACCAAAAATCAAACAAAAACCCAGACCCAGAAATCGACAAAATTGAAGCCTACCAATCTCAAATTAAACATAAAAAAGCAACTTAAAATGAAACGGGAAGTAATTCCATACACTAAAGATTCCAGCTTTATTCATAAAACCCAATAAAAAAAACACTCAGTAAAACAGTGGAAGTAAGAAACAAAAAAAAAAAAAAAACTAAACTAAAATGGAAAGAAAGCAAAACCAACCTTAAATAACGAAAAGTGAAGCTGAATTCAGTTTGCGTTGAACTGAATTTACAGAAAAAAAAAAATTAAATTACTAATATTCCATTCGAAACATGAGAAAGAAGAGTTGCAAACAGACTAGGGCAAGAAGCACGCAAGGTAAGCCTTTTTTTTTTTTTTTTTTGCTTGGAAGCTTCTTTTGGAGTCGCGAGGTCAAAGGAACACGTGCGTTTATTGAAAGCATATGTAAACTACCGCTGGTGCGCTTTGTTTTTCGTTGTGTGTGCCTTCGTCCTAGTATTACATTAAATTTATTCAAAAGTGAAATAATTTTTTATTTAATAAATTTGATTCTTATCAAATATTTTTTTATTTAATAAATTTAAATATGTTAATTTATAATCTGATTTAATTAAATTATTATTAAAATAATAAAATAATATTTTTATTTAAATTTAATTATAAAAATATTAATATAAAAATAATTTTATAATATTTTAATATATATAAATGCAGTGAATTTGAACCCTTAGGTTCGGCCACGATAAATTCTAGCATGAGATTACATTTTAAAATTTTTTAAAATTTTTTATGCTGCGACTAGTCAAGTCCATGAGTAAGTTTAAACTTCTCATGACCGGTTGGGTCGAGTGACCATTCTGATTATATTTTTATTAATATTTATAATTAAATTTTATAAAATTTTTTATTATTTAAAAAATGATTCGAATTGAATCAAATTGTAAAAAAATCTTTTTTAAGATTGGCCCAATATGGGTCAAGTAATCCTAGTTTGTCAAATAATGTTTGAGTTTTTGCATATTTTGATTATTTAATTTGACTTTTCGATTTATAAATTAAAAATTATATTATTTGATTTGGAATTTGTTTTTAACTAATTTTTTAAAATTATTTTGGTAAAAAATTAAATAATTTTAAAAGATCGAAAATGAAAACTTAACTATGTTATGAATAAAAAATATATTATTATTATTATTATTATTTTCAATAAAATAAAAAAATCAAAAAAATAATTTAAAAAACACTACTATATGATCTATATTTTTGTCTTGAATTTTTTCTCGCGAGAAGAAAAATCACTATTTCGGACTCCAATCTCACAAAGTAAAAAAGAAAGTCAAAAACCAAATCCTCTCCCAAACGCCCAAAAGTTCGAAACTCGCAAAAAGCCACTATAAAAGCCAAGTACTGAAATATTGCTTCCATTTAATTATAACGTGGAGTCACATAACTGGCCAACTATTTAATTGTCATACTTACCATAAAAAATTAACGTAATATATTCAAAATTGCATCAAGTGCATTTCGAAATAAAAAAATGAAAACAGATCTTCAAAATTTTTTTAAGAAAATTTGTTTTCAGGAGCCAAACACCGACTTACCGGCAGTTTCAAGGGCTAGTTTTAGTTTCCAGGAGAGTCAACTACCTTAGGCTAACCCCCCGCCCCCTAAGGCAGCAGGCCTGGCCCCAACCCAACCTCCAGCCAACTTGATTGCGGAACCAAAATCGCGATCCCTATTTTTGTTTGTTTGTTCCTATGGGATTGTCCCGTCAGGGTCTAGGACGTACATCTGCCGTCAATTCTGTCCCCTCTCTTTAGACTCGAGATTTTTCCTTTTTTCTTATTCGAATTATTATTTTATGTTATCATTATATTTAATATATTATATATTTATATATTTTTTAATATATTTTATACATTTATGTGTTTTTTATTTTATATAAATATAATTATCTTTTTTAATTATTTTTTTATATTATATAATTATTTTATTTTTATTAAATTTATCTAATTTTTTCTCCAATCTATTACTTAATATTAAAAAGTGTTCATGAATAAAGTTGAATTGGATTATAATTTAAAAAAATTTAAATTTTAAATATAAATTCGAATTTAATCTAATCTAACTCGCTTAATATAATATTAAATAATTATTTTTATATTAATATTTATATAGTTTATAATTAAATTTTAATAAAAATATATTATCTTAAATCAGATTAAATGAATTACCCGATCATAAAAAAAAACTTTCCCTAACATTAACAGGTATCACGACCCAATCCATAAAAGGCAAATTACGGGCTATCCCATTTTAGCCTTCCTTTATTCTTTTCGTTTTCACTTTAATTTCAAATACATTGAGCGTACCATGATTCTTGTTATATGATCTAGGAAGGATTTTTCCATTTAAAAATAAAAAGCTTTTTTTATTTTTCAACAAATAGATATATAAATCAATTAAATTAAATTTTAAATATTTTTATTTATATTATTTTTTTTATTTTTAAAAATAAACATAAAATAGTCAAAATATCCACCAGATTAAAACTTTATTTCTTGTATCTCACTATCTCAATCTCGAATTCATTTAGGTGTCAATAATTAATTTCATAATATATATATATATATATATAATGTTAAAATTCAGCCCAACAACTTTGCAGTGAAAATTATTAGCACTTATTTTCCTCGTGATTGACGGAAAATCCAAAAATATATGTAATTGACATGCTCCAACTGCACACATGCATGTAAAGTTTGACCAACCTCTCACTTATAAATGAAAATAACAAATGATATCATGGTATTATCCAAATAAAAGTACTTGGGGTCGAGATAGTTTCATAATTTTGCATGATAATTATAATAATAAAATAAAACATTACAACCATGCATGATGCATCATAATATCAAGTACGTCATTTTAGACTTAGAACATCTTATTATAAATATATCTAGAAGGTATTTTATTGTCTAGTAATTGTTTATGCATGTCATATGCAATATTATATTATTATTAGTGCATTAATGCAAACTCAAAAAATATATATATATTTTACGATTCCTTCATATTCCTAGTTTTCCATTCGCCTCTTCCAATATGTAACTTTCGACGCCTCTTTGCACTCTCCAAATGCCGCCTGCTGCATGCAGATTGCAGTCAGCTGACTGTCTAGTGCCGGAAAGGTCCCCATTTCTTCGAAAGGCCCCCAACCCAACTGCTTCTCAAATTTCCTTCTTTGGCCCTTCGAAACCTCATTCATTGGGCACTGTTTTTTTTTTTCTTTGTAATTAATACGATGCATATTTGTTGTGGATAACTATGAGGAGAAAATTAGATGACTGACAACATCTGCAAGAATGAGACGCGCTAGTTTAGAAAAGTGAGGGACACGATGCAATAACACTGGAAGAAAAATAAATAATAAAAAATGGAGGTACGATTTAGGTACAAACAATACTCTGGCCCTACGCCTTTTGGTTGTTGGTTCTGCTGAAACATTTTGGCTGCTTTTCCCCCAATGAAAGTGGAAGGCATACACTCATTGCCACGTATTTTTGCCTCACAATCAAACTTTAGAGAGACGGGTCAAACCGTCAATAGCTTTAACCAACTTCCACAATTTGAGTAGACCATAAGTCCATAACACCACCACCAACCCCAAGCTTCTTTGTTACAGTAATTCGAAATGCATATATATTCGATAATATAAATATTTTAAAAGTTTTATTTGACTTATTTATATATTATAAGTGATACAAATTATATCAATTTAATGAAAATATTGTAGTAAGACCATGGTATTTTCACGCTTTGTTGTTACATTAAACAATCAAACATCTAGTTCACGATTATTGAACCAAGTGTCCGACGTCCTCCTTCCACACTGCTCGGCTATTGGCAGCTACAATAATATACTGAATGTTTGATTTGCCTATAATTCTTACATTCTGTCATTGGTTGAAGAGATGGGTAGAGATCATATTGCAGGGCATACTGATTTCCTGCCCTATCAGAAATTTCGTCAAAAAGCTATAGCATATATCTATCATAAATTTGGGAATTATTCAAAAAAGGGTGAAATAAAGTTTGATTTATTCATGTCACACTGTCATGACTGAACACAGAGATTGAAGAAGAAGATGACGATGTTTACAAAGTAAACAAAAGGGATGATTTTTAAGGATCACCGACAAACTCTCATTTGGCATATCCTGTACTGGTAATTTACAAAAAAAAAAAACTCGTCGGAAAATTCATTTCCGGGCAAAATCCTTCCCCAGAAATACACGAGAAACGATCTAAACCCCCCAAAAAAGTAGAGTATTACAGCGAAACTAGATCATTTCAACGTTAGATTTGCCCAAAACAAAGAAGACTTCTTTTCTATTCAAACAAACAAGTTTAGTAACATTTTATCTGCTTCTCCGCCTTGTTGTTGTTGATCAGCAAACCCAGTTTCAAAACACGTCGTCATGACGGATTCCTCTGAGTTCATAGACGGAGTCGCTGGTCGTCTGTTATCCGGCAGTCGTTTGCCCGTAAAGCTTGGAGTCAAGCAAAGATCTAGATCGGACGGCTGCAATTTCTCGAATTCTTCAACTCTTCTACGCTTAGTTGAAGGTGAAACCTTAGATCTTGGAACGGAAAACCGACAGTTTGAGTTCAGATTCGTTGCTGTTTCTTGCAACTTCCACATGTTTGTACACGTAGCTTCTGATGCTTCATCAGATGCTGGTGTGGGAGACATAAGTTCAGGCATCGCCCGTAGAGTTCCACCTCGTAGGACGGTGTCAACCGCCGCTTGGCAAACATGCCAGTTTCCTGTCCATAGAAGTCCAACGGCCCCGTTCACAGGATTCACTGTTCTGCCACAAGCTTCGAACAACAGTGACTGGAATAAAGCTGATCGATAAAAAAAAAAAACTGATAAGGATTTGAAATCTCAAATGAAAATCCACACCTGTAAAGATTGACAAAAAAAGGAAGTTGTGGGCTCAATCCCTACCAGGACGTTGAGATTCAGGAACAGCGGAAATGAAAGACATGAGCCCCGCACGACCACAAAACTTGGCAACGAAAACAGTGGCATGGCCTTGTGCTTCAGGATTCTCGATCCATTGCAGACATGGACGTAGAATACAAGACTCGCTGCATCCTTTTCGTAAAACTCGGCACCCGTTGCAACTCATGGCTCAACAACAACGACAACAGCTACTTGTCCCCTCCGTTCACAGGAATCCCAATATTCCCAAAACTTCCCAGTGCCGGCCGGCTGGCTATCCAGCTGACCGTTGCTTAGGTTGCAAGAAACAGGAATGAAGATAAAGATGGGGAAATGGAAATGGGTTGGCGCTTGGCAGAGAAAGCAAGGTTGGGAAGGGAGAGATTTTGGAGGTTTTTAAAGGGAAAAAAAAGGGGTTGAAATCGAACTCACGGGTTAAAGGGGGGTTGGGTTAGTTGGACAGTGGGTGGGTTCGTTTATAGAGGAGAGTGCGGTAACTGTTCGTTGGGATTGGGGGAAGTGAAGCGAAGTGAGGGTGGTTAGATTCCAAAGTCTTGGGCACGAGCGGCTCCGTGTCTCCGCGGACTGTTGTCGCTCCACCGGTTGATTCCTATCCTACTATCTTGATAAAATTCGTTTTATTGGACGACACACACATTTGATTTTTATTAAATCGGATATAAATATAATATTTAATGATAAAATTTAATTTAAATTATTATTTAAATAATAAAAATATTTTATTTAAATTTAATTAAAATATATAAATTATATTTTAAATAATAAATTAAATTTTAAAATCAAATTTGAATAAATAAATTAAAAAATTTAAATTATAATCCAATCATAAATCCTTCTAATTTTTTTATGCTTTTACCAAAATAATTAAAACATTATGAATATCTCAATTTTTTAATTCCTTCTTCCTATGTAAAAAATTGAAATAAAGTAGTCTTGCGTAAAGGGTATTTAAAAAAAAAATGGAAGTGGGTTGATTTTTTTTTTTTTTTTTTTAAGAGGGTGACGATGGTATGGCAAGGCCAATGGCATGCACATGTATAGAAAATATTCTTGGAGTTGATGGAGGGAGTTATACTGTAATGCTAGTGGGGGGGGGGGGGATATAGTATTTTTATAGACCTAATCATTGAGAGTTTTTAGTGATACCAGGAAATACATCATAATTCATCTATTGCTATCATTTAAGATTTTCATATTTATATTTAAAATATTTTATATTTTTATAATTTTTAATATAATAATAATTATATTATATTATATTATATTTAAAGTATTCATATTATATTTATATTTTTTAATTATTTTTATTTATATTCATAAAAAAAAAAGCACAAATCAAAATATTTTTTCTTTATTTTTATTTGAAGATTGAAGGGGAAATTACAACCTAATCAAAATTATAATGAACGATTTTTGCATGCAGTCTTAATTAAATTATCATTGTCAAAGTTAGATTAAATTTCTTTTAGCAAAACTCTTTAGATATTCCTATATAGAGAGAGATGCCGTAGACAGTGGTGTAGTCCTAAAAAAATTTATTATAAAAATACCAAAAATAATTCCTAATTCAGTTTTTTTAATATAAAAAAAATGAAAAAAAAAAAACATGATTATTAATGTCCAAGTGAGTGATAATAACCTTATCTTCCATAAGTCCTTTTTGCTTTTGGGGTCGGGTAATGGCAACTGATCAAAAATAATAATATAATTATACATTAATCTTATCCTTTGCATTTTTAAATAGTCATGGCAATTTGGAGAGTATACATTATAGTACTATAGGTAAAATTATAATAACAGTATTTTTTATCACTAAAATGTACTTGATAAACGATTCGTGTATTAATATTATGGTTTTATAATTATTTTAATGTATAATTATGTTTAAGATTTTATATATTTTAATAAATTTTAAAATAATATTAATAATTTATATTATATAAATAATGACATATTTTATCTTCGTGTTATATAAATTTCAATGCTCTAAATTTCTAAAATTTTAAGTAAATATCCAAAAATTAAATAGGAAAAAAATAACGCTAAAAACATGACTCGGCTCAGGACCAACATGATTTAATATTTCAGGATCGGTTTGGTACCTACGAAATTCAAAATAATATATATCAAATTTAGAGAAAAATATAGTAACCCTCATTATATCGAAATCGAAGAATTGGCTTTGAAAGGGTTGCGGAGTTTTCAAACCACTAAAATTAAGTAAAAATATTGAATTAATCCAAGAAATTTAGTTTTCAAACCAAGCCAAGGCCTCAATATTGGCTAGAACCTAATTCTTTAAATGAGACACATACTATTAAATATTAAATGGAATAGTTAGATATACAATAACATTGAAATCATGACTATCCAGACCTGACATCTTTATATGCATATTGTATTTGATTTATTTTTTTTATCATAATATTATATTTAAAATATTAAAAATTTTGACATACTAATAATAATTCGTATTATATTAATTTTATATATTTATGCATTCGTGTTATTTTTTTAGTAAATCGTATTTTAATTATTTTTTTCATATCAAGTATAAAATTATCTCAAAGTTTTCATGATTGAAAACATAATGCATGGCAATTTGGCAACAATAAATTCATATTAAATTTATTCAAGGGCCAAACAACTGATTGCCCAAGCAACTTACTCTTCAATCAATAAAAAATAATTTATTTAAATTTAATTATAAAAATATATAAATATTAATAAAAAATATTTTTAATATTTTTAAAATAATAAAAATATATGCTAGCTCAAACCCAGCCAATCTAAATCAAATTAAAATAAAATTTTTTTAAAATAATTATATCATAATTTGATTCGAACCATAATCTTTTGTTTTTCTATCAAAAAAATCTTATAAACTTTGATTAATTTAATTTGAATTAACGTAAATCTTGCAACGAAAATAAAATTCTCTCCATAAAAATATTTTTATACGTAAAACTCAAATTTAATATTATATTTAAAAAAAATTGACTGCTTCAATCTATCATCCGTAGGTAACCATGGCCTCTTCTAATTGGGATGAAGACATTTTTGTTTATTTTGATAATAGTAGTCGGAGATGCGGCGCGTGATTGGTGAAATTGTGAGCAAATGGAAAACGTCAGGGTTGTCCCGCGGACGTGGCGTCCTCATCCTACGATGTTGTCAATCAAGAAAAGACAGAAAAGAAAGTTTACAGTTCTTTTTTTTAATTTAATTTGGTGGGCACAATATATTTATTAAATTCTTTTTTTTTTATTTTCTATGGCTGTGAAAAACAAGATTTTGTAGAGAGAGAGAGAGAGAGAGAGAGAGAGCCAATTGACTTCCACAGCCATGGGAGGGGAAGTCACTTTCCTATTTGGAAAAAAAAAAAAAAAGTCATTGATAATTCCTTCAACTCGACACGTAACGTTAGCTCCCCTTGGCCTTGGCCCCTGGCCCACCTCATGATAGGTTTGTTTATCATTTTCTGCGACTTTGATTTAATCCGTCGGACATGTGTCGACCCTGCATTCACTACAATCCTTATCTAAATTTATTAAGATGTTTAACTTTTTTTGCTTTTTAATTTCGAATTAAATTATATTCAGATAAATTTAAAAATTTATTTTATTATTTAAATTAATATTAAAAATTATTTTTATATTAATATTTATAAATTTAAATAAATTATTTTATTATTTAAATAATAAATTAAATTATAAAAATTTACATTCAAACTTTGAATCGAGTTAATCGGGTATGATGTCTGCTGAGCTAAGAGACCTAGGATATGTCTATGTTGAGCCAATTTCTTCGATTTTACCCGACTATTTAGTCAAAACAAAAAAAGTTTACTATATACATGCTTTGTCTTCAGCTTCGTCTTTCGTTAAGGACAAAATCCCAATAAATAATTTTTTTTCTCGGATCAACTGAAAAATCGATGGTAGAATCATTGTTATCACAGAATGAACTCGTGATTTTTCATTTCTTTTGAATATTAATTCATTGAAAAAAATTTAGATCATTCCCAGTAATTAATCATAGCTTAAAAATGCAGGTTAGAAGGTGAAAAAAAGCTTCTGGATATCCATAAAAATAAATTGCAGAAGATGATTGTCTGGAAATATAGGCTAGGTTACTTTTAAAATGTTTCCTCTGATCATTGACTATGAAAAATATTAAATTCCAATCAAATATATATTTTTTTACACTTTAAAATTATAAAATAACGATTATAATTTTATATTATTATTGTTATCTAAATTTTTCTTCTGGAATTTACTATTCTATTTGTGTATCTTATAGGCAAAAAAGAAAGAAAAACTTTTTATTTGTAATTAGGTAATTATGTGAATCAGATTCAATAATTGATTAGGTTACTTAACCATGACTTAATTATCATAGGATTATTATTATACCTAACAAAATAGGTTAACTTCCAAAAGTTTATACAAATATTATGTACTCTTTCAGCTATCCAGCCAAGGCCAGTTTGATTTTTCCCTTTTGAGTAGTACCAATATAACATTACAGGAAGAAATGCTGGGCACTTTAATCTACAAAATGTTCAGAAACTTTCGAAACAAAGGCATCGGCTAGCTGGTTTGACAAAGACAAAATGAAAATTCTCATTATCTTCTCCTTTGATTTGGACTCATGACCTAGGGCTGTCGTAGTAAAAAATTTAACTAGTAGTCGTAAAAGTAATGTTATAGTTATTATTTTGTAATTTTAATATTTTTATTATCAATATTTATAATTAATATTTATTATATCTAAAAAGCGTATCCGAATCTTAGTTGGGAGAGTTTGCTGAGACCATCCGCCAAACAAAAGCAGAAGAAAGCAACCCTTTTTTTCCCACTATAAGAACAAACAAAAGCTCAAAATTTTACCATGGAAAATGCAAGGCAATATCTCAAAGATTCCGATTTGTGGGGTCGGGGATAAGAGTGCAATTTGGATTAACTTGGAAGTTTGAAACTTGGAAAAACCACTATTTTCATCAATAAATGATGTCCAGCTGTTCGGTTATTTTTTAAGCAAAAAAAAAAAAATGTGATCAGTCTTTTGCAGTCTACTAGTTGTATCGGCATCTTGTTTTTCTTTGTACAAAATCCAAATGTTCTCTGATAATGGATGGTTACGTCAAAAACGTAAGATGTTGAATTAAACCAAAACACCAATCAAATTCACTTGGATGATATATGATAAAAGTTCCACCAAGTACGGGATTATCATTCGTCAATGAATGGTTCATTTTTTTTTATCCCCACATTCTAAACTTAATCAATACATATCTATGTCTTACATTCATTTTTAAATTTGAATAACATGCCTTTCAGTCACAGACTTGGAAGTTTTTTTTTTTGTTATAGCTAACCCTCTCTAATTACTATTGTTTTGTTTTAATAACCTGTCAAACTTCAATCAATTCCTAGTGGTCCATCCACTAAGTTAAAAAGACAAGAAATTTACTTACCACAATTGCTGCAACTGTCATGGATGTCAATCTTTCATCTGATAATGAACGTTTACAGGACGTCGCGTCGGCAACTCCCATGAATTTTCTCATTATATTGACTTAACTAAATTTTTTTTTCTCCCTGTTTTCAGCTAAAGCAAGCCTGGATCTCTGAACTGAACCTGAAAGAATCTACATGAGAAACTGAAATATGTTGTGATGGCACCCCTGACATACCATGGACCAACTGTTGTAGTGACCAAGAAAGGGGAGCTTTTTAGAGTTCGAAAATGGTGCATTGCAATGGATTACCTCCCTATATGCCGTGAGTTCACTTTTTAATTTCAGAACGTTGGGCGATACAATACAATACGTGTTTATGCAGCAACAAGTTTTCTTCTGAAACATCTAAACCAGATTGTTACCTAAAGTCAATAACTCGTGGGTTTAAGCAGTTTCTAGTGTTATTCCCACCCAAACCTGTCTATAAGCAAGGCCTCGCCGGGCCACAACCCGTATTTTTTGAGATTCTTTTACCTGTTCCACCTATTGATAGGTATATTCGAGTATAATATTTTACCCTTTTGCATGCATTGTAGAGAAATGCACTTTAAATAATTAGCCTAATGATTTTTTCAAGAAATCATTTCAGTCTTTCAATAGCTATTTTGGTGGCCATTGATTGCTTGGCCCGTTTTCTTTTCGTCTCATCAGAAACTTCTAAAACCTATTACCTTTAGCTTTTATTTCATATTAGGAAGTGAATTTATCGTTGGTTATATATTTTTGTCCTATACGGAAACACGAATGGGGACCATTGGAAGAATTGTCTAAATCCCATTTGTCAGCCAGTAATTATATGAGTGTTAAACCTCCTTCCTCCAATGGTTTTTGCCATTTTGAAATGACATGTACTACCAGCCAAGCCAGGTGACCTTCTGGCAGTGGAAATGGGTAACCTTGGTCCCCTACCCAGAGGATGAATGGGACTATACCTCACATATGACAGAAAATTGAGGAAGATTATGTGAATTTGGAAGGAACTCTTTTGCCTACTCTCCTCGTAAACCCAAATGTTTTGTATATCATATGTTCGTGCATAAATATTAAAATGGCTCAGTTGACTCGGTTGGCTAAGAAAGTTATACACATAGCAGGGGTGAGATTTCCAGGTTTGCCATACCTTTCGAGAGCAATTGAAACCGCACTATCAACGGAACTCCTGAACATTTGGAATGAGAGAGAAATTTTGATGAAAATGGCCTTTTAAGTCTCTGATTAAGAATTTACATTTCCCTCAAAGTCCATTTTGATAAAAGATTTTTGACTAGCTGCAATTCATCCAGCAAATTTTCCTGTGGATTGTAGTGCATTTGAAGATAAATTCCATGAATTAGAATCACTAAACGAGTCTAGAATCCATGCTTTTGTTTAAGAAATTCAGCTACTGCTTCAACATCCAATGGCTGCTGCAGACAAGAAACCAAAATATCCGCTGCTTCAAAATTTAACAGGAGACAGTAAGAATAAGATTGAGCCCCAGAAAAAGAAAGCCTAAAGCAGGAAATAACCGTGAATCTTGGGTTTAAATTTAATTTCCGTTGTTAGAAGAGGTTTGTGCATGTAGAAATGCGTGATGTAGCTGAAATATTAATCCCAGAATATGAAACTTCTTTTCAAGAGAGTTCAGAGTTCAGACAACCTTACAGCTTCACAAAATTTAAGAACTAGCAGATTGTATACATACAACAAATGAAGTGCATACTGTTTTTCAATTTTTTTTTTAGGTTTATTTTGGAAGAATATTGAAACTCAGCAACACAGAAGAGCCTGCAAAATGATTCAATTAATTGGAATTGATCTGCACTAGTATCTCACAACAGCATAAATTTGAAACTGACTTCATCTTGCATCCATTCATCTTATTCTTTCCACACTCTTCCATGGCTAGTTTGTTTGGATTAGCATTTGAAAGTTTGTTTGCCATCCCAAAATGATGGAAGGAGACAATCCAACTGTACGGTTATGTTGATGTCTTTTCCAGGTTGAAAGGGCTGTACGGAGAGAAAGTTGGTGAAGATAATATGTTGAACTTGCTGAGAATGAGCAGACAATTTAAAGGGCATTGAAGAACGCTGAGAGAGAAATTTAGAGAACGAATGACCTTGGGCTTTGAGCTTACATCATCCTTTTCTACTTTGAAACATGGGCGTCCGAAGTCAGCGGCCACGTCTGTCAGCCGTGATAATTGATTTTTCCTTAAAACCATCAGATGAATCCTAGGCATTGAACGAGCCTAGCTCTATGTGAACCAGGGTTATGGTAATGGTGACCGCACTCAAACACGATGTTTTGAGGTGAATTTAAAGTCAGACACCATTCAAATTCACTTCCATGATGCGACAAACGTTTCATTAGGTACAGTACATATCATTCCTCAACGAGTGGCTAAATTCTGCCGTCTCTAAGTACAAGCTTTAGCCATAGGTTTAAGCCCTTTATAGTTGTAGATTTAACCTTCAATTACTGTTTATAACGGCCAGCAACATCAAAGGCAAAATGTGTCCAAAACCAAAAGAGTCAAATCAATTCTAAGTGGCCATCCATCAAAGAAAAAAAAAAATCTCAACTCACGGCTGTCACAAATGAAGGTATGCTGGATGTTGGCAAACTTTGATGATCATCAATGTCAAACTGTTTCTTTGCATGCATGCAGCCAAAACCGAGGTGGCAAGTTCTAGACTGAGCCATGCCTCAATATATGGTGGAAAGAGTACTAGAGTAGCGTGGGTGCTTAATAGACCTGAAGGAAAAGCCATGGGAATCCACCCATTCGCAGCCGGTGGCACCCTGACATACCAGTTGCTGCAGTTGCAGAGGTTAAGGATGGAGAGGTTTTCAGAGTTGAAATTAATGGCAGAGCAATCTATTTGTGAGTTCTAGTTCGATCTTTTAGTCTTCCAGTTTCCTCTTTTCAACTTTTACTGCTGCTGCTTAATAGCAAATTCCTCCATAAAAAATAATGGGGGCCCGATACAGAAAATTATGCTTCTGGAAAAAGGAACAGTCCTTTCTCTCTCCGAAGCTTAGAATAAGAGAAATAATTGTAAATTATTGACATTTCGAGCCATGCTTTTAAACGTTGCTTCTTAAAAATAAGATTATAAACTAATAAAACTAGATTTCGAATTTTTTTTCTTATGTGATATATTTACAATTTTCATTATTTCTTAGCAGTAAATTTACCTGCATTACTTAAGTCGAAACTCGTAAAAATAATTATATAAATCAGTTTAATTTAATTTTTATTTTTATTAAGGTACTTTTTAAAATTAATTATTTTATAGTAATATTTTTTGCTCAACAATCAATGCATAGGAAATGATAGAAAAAAAACTATTAACTAATACATTTAATAACATGTTATTAAAATAATATATTAATTAATTTTAAAGAGGTCCCAACGACACTCGTTAGAAAAAACCAATGAGAATTTACACTATTTTATGACAAGTTCCAAAAGAAAATTATGAATACAATCATAAATAGACTCAACAATCCATTTATTTGTATTGTGCGTTTTTTTGACCGGTGCTTAAATATTAACATAATATAAATAATCATATATGTTTGTCTGATTATTCAAATACGTCTAAAAAGTATATAATTAAATAATAAAATTAAAAATAATTTAATACACCATGAATAGAAAATTTTTATTTTTACTATCAGAATTAGATAATTATCAGATAATATCTCATTAAAAGTATAAATAAACAAAATATGGAATCATATTTTTTTAATTTAGTTGATGCTATATGAATTATGGAATTATATTAATCTTTGAATATAATGTAAGGTTGACTTGTAAATTCAATCCATTGGCTAATGGGTTGGACTTTAATTTCGGCTGCTTTCAGAATAGTGATCCCAAGCAGTTAATGAAGAAAACCTAAACGATGCGTTTTTAGTGACATGTAAACGACGGCGTTTTTATTTTCGAAAAAGAGCACTGGGCGGCCGCGGCTAAAATCCTCCCCTCCTTTTTCTTTCCTGAGAATTCAAGCTGTAAATGGCCAGAAGGCCTTTGAATTTTACAACAATATTTCTTCACCGCCGCCGCAACCACCTCTCTTTCCCCTTCTTCGCTACGCCTCTCTCCTCCACTTTCTCCTTCTCCTTCTCCTCCTCCTCCTTCTCGCTTTCTTTCCTCCGCGGAATCGCCTCCAAAACTACCTCCGCCCCTCCTGTCTCTCATCAACAACAACAACAGCAGAAAAAGGGCGTTTCGTTAAAGGAGATAAAAGAAGCCGAAACCCTGGCTCAAAAGATCGGAAAAGCCATTAGGCGCCCTGGCGCTCCTTCTACTTCTAGGGTTTACGCCGATGTCAACGTTGTTCGTCCTAAAGAATATTGGGACTACGAGACCCTCACTGTCCAATGGGGGTATTATTCTCCCTATTCTCCTTCTATCCAATAATCCTCTATTTTATATGTCTTTGTATTTTGTTTTGTTTTGATAGTTTTGGATGTAGTTATTTACCGCTGCTTGGTGCTTGTGAATTTGAATCCTAGGTTTTTCATTTTAATTTCTTTTATATTGGCTGGAAAATTAGGTTAAAGTAGGCTGAAAGATGGTAGAAGTTTGGTTAATTGGTTGATTTTAATACTGTTTTAGCAGTGAACAGGACGATTACGAAGTGGTGAGGAAAGTTGGGAGAGGGAAATACAGCGAGGTTTTCGAGGGGGTTCATTGCACAGATAACGAGAAATGCATTATCAAGATTCTCAAACCAGTCAAGAAGAAGAAGGTTCGTCCTCGGAGGCATTGTACAACTTCCGTTGATTTTAATTTTGTGTTCGTGTAACTTGGTTTGATAAAATGACTGTCTGGAGTGCAGATTAAGAGGGAGATTAAAATACTGCAGAATCTTTGTGGAGGGCCAAATATTGTGAAGTTGCTGGATATAGTTAGGGATCAGCAATCGAAGACTCCGAGTCTTATATTTGAATATGTGAATAATACTGATTTTAAAGTGCTTTATCCGACGCTGTCTGATTATGATATTCGATATTACATCTATGAACTTCTTAAGGCAAGTAAATCATTTGTTATTGATTTATTGATTCACACACGCATCTTGACATTGAAATTGAAGTTAAATAAGATGCATATCCGTAGGCCTGAAAGCATGTTTCCATTTGTCTTGAAGCTCTTGTAGCAATAAAACTTTTGAGTTCAAACCTAGCTAGTTAGATTCATGCTGGGGGATGAGAGATGATTTCCTTTGATTCTGGAACTAAGCTTCTGGGTCAAAGAAAGAAAGTTTGTTTCCTTTCTTTAAACTTTAAACTAGATATGTATGTATTGGTTTTTCTTTCATGGGTGGTATAGATCGACAAGCATATTAAGAGGGTGGTGTAAATGTTGTGGAAATTGGAGGCTGCCTCATTCATACCTTGTATAATACGTACTTGTGGAGCTGGATTATCAGCTTTTTCTTTCATGGGTGGTATAGATCAACAAGCATTTTAAGAAGGTGGTGTAAATGTTGTGGAAATTGGAGGCTGCCTCATTCATACCTTTTATAACACAGGTGGAGCTGGATTATCAGCTTTATCATAAGTCATAATATTGACTTGGGGTAACCATCGGCTCTGGTTTTGGAGAAATACTTAGAATATGCCTAGATGCGTTAGCAATTTGTTGAATACCATTTTGGGCAGAGGTTGTTATTGGCTTCTGTGACGAAGACTGAAGTATGTCTGAGTGATGGACCTGAGGTTGGAAACCCTCTTAGCGTCTGACTATGTACATGGTTTGCTCTAGTCCTCTCTATCTGAATTGATCTTATATGAGCATACATGCCATAGATTGGAAGTGATTAAAAGCATTGGATGACCTGGTTGTGCTTTTTATTGCGCATATAATGTGTTTGTGAGTGATTATTAATATACAGCTGCAATGATGGGGATGTCATATTATTTTTAGGCATAAACTATTTTCCTGTTCTGATGTCTAAAATTATTAAAATTCTTTTTTGGATGCCATTATATTATGATTGAAAGATTGCATAAGGTGCTTGTCAGTTCTCGTAGCCCATTTTGACAATTTCTATTTTCTGATATAAATTTATTTATGCAGAACCTTTTAGTGATGCAATCAAAACATTTTGAATTTTAGCTGATATTTGTCTTTGCAGTGGGTTCCATTATTCCAAAAAATTTTTGTATCTCCAGATTTTTTTGGTAGGATAGCTCTGCTTACAACGTGAATTGTGATATTTTTTCTCTCTTTTCTTCAGAAAGAGGAAAGATGGTTCAATCATTTAAGTATTGAGTCTTTATTTTTAGGCATTGGATTATTGCCACTCGCAAGGTATTCTGCACAGAGATGTGAAGCCCCATAATGTGATGATTGATCACGAGCAGCGGAAACTTCGGCTTATTGACTGGGGCCTGGCAGAGTTTTATCATCCAGGGAAAGAATACAATGTTCGTGTTGCTTCAAGGTCTGTTCCCTTTTGGCATTTTGTCTTTAAAGTTCTGAATTGTTCAAATGGCCATATTTCTTTTTCTTCTCCTTTCTAACAGTCGGTTTTATTTTTCATCCTTTTGATTGCTCCAAACTACTTATCTGTCTTAAATATTGCATTACCAAAAGTACCTGCTTATTTTCTCACAGCATTTTTTAACTGGATAGCTGACTTCTGGAGATGCCAATCAAAGTTGATTTATGTAAATTACAGTAACTGGTTTGTGTACCGTTAATTATTTATTCAAAATTTTGTTCCCTACAGTTAGTTGACTTTGATGATGCTAAGTCATGGTCTTGTTTAAATTCACTCAATACAGTCGGGAAACCTAAGGCTCCAGAAGATATGGAGGAGGTCAAGAATAATAGAAGTGGCTGAACCTTAGTGTTTGTTATAGCAGCCTGTACTTTAATTTCAGACTTTAAAAGTTAGAGTTGAATAGCAAAGGATATGGAGGCTAGAAGCAAGCACGTAAAAATTAATTCCTTAATGCATCTTGCTCTTGGTTTGAGGAAAAAATAATTCGATACTAATACAATGTAATGCTGAATATTTTTAAAATACAAGAAGTTAGAGGAAGAAATATAGGGAAAGACTAGGTATGTGTGGAAAACAAAAAGAACAAAGGGTTGGAAGATAGGGGGGATGTTCTATACGAATTCCGCTTTAGAGCAGTAGAGTGCATTATATATGTACATTTGTACGTTCATATGTATGTATGTACAACTTCTTGTTATTTTAATTCTGATGTGTTTGTCTAAGGGGGTATTATTACATAGGATTTTGCTAACAATTGCCTTAAGGGCACTCTTTAAGGCAGTAATATCTTCATCCAGTGCTTTGGAAATGATGAATAAAGTTGTCAATTATTGAATTTAATAAAATGTTATTAGTAATAGTATTATACCTTAAAAAAGGCCCAAAGAGCACTTGCTGCCGAAATCCTATTAGATATTAGAAAAGGCTGTTTTTAGTGGATTTTCATATTTGTTTTCACGGCATTGACAATTCTTATTGCTATATTTCTGTATCTATCAGCTTGTGCTTTTTCAGAATTAAGGTTTTTTGGCATCAAAATTTACCCTCCATTAATTGATGCATTACAGTTTTTTTTTTTTTACCTTTTCTCACTTTGTTTGTTGTTTGCAGATATTTTAAAGGTCCTGAGCTTCTTGTTGATTTGCAAGACTATGATTACTCTTTAGACTTGTGGAGCCTTGGCTGTATGTTTGCTGGAATGGTGAGTACTACCCCTGGATTATTTAACCTTTTTACGCTTAGATCACTTTCACAGAGTTAGGCTTTTATAGTGTACTTACCCTGGGCGCTTCATATATCTCGTGTACATTTGTGGTGTTATGCAAGTACACCTGGAAATGTCTTTTGGAAAGCCTGACCATCATCAAGTCTAGGCTCAAAAGCCGCATGCAATATATGGTAAATGGAAATCACGCAAATGGACTATGTTTTTCTCTGGACCCTTTGAATATGTTCAAATATTACTGTCCTACATTTTAGGAGGTAGAATATCACCATTAAATGAGTGTATCTTGATCTGCTTGCATATTCATCCATGGGTAGCAGATGGCAGAGGAGGATTGAAATTTGATTTAATGCCAAGTATTCCATGCTCTCTTTTGATATGCTTATTTTAAGGGTTGTGCTATGCAGATATTCAGAAAGGAGCCATTCTTCTACGGGCATGATAATTATGATCAACTGGTCAAGATAGCCAAGGTATTTGAACCTGTGGATGTTTTAAATAAGAGTGAACTGGCAGAATTGCATGCTATTGTGTACATCCTCATCTTGTAATGACATTATTTTGTTGAGGATTGTATAGATGTTCTCTTCCTCTTCCTTATTGTAATAGTGGTGCTGTTTTTGAAGAAATACCATGCTTTTACATGCATAACTGATGCCTGGGAAGAGTGCGAGAGTCCTTTCATAATTGATTGATTGAAATTGAATTTATTTTGGGATATAAAAAATAATCCCTGTGGTTCTCAAATACTCTCCTTATCTTTTGCTGCTTTAGGTTCTTGGAACAGATGAATTAAATGCTTATCTGAATAAATACCGGATAGAATTGGATCCACATCTTGCAGCCCTTGTTGGGAGGTTGGTAATATAATCTGTTAGTCAGATTGATGATGCAGAAATACTGTTATTTCCAGTTGAGAAGTGTATTCTTTTCTTGGTATAGGCATAGTCGTAAACCTTGGACGAAGTTTATAAATGCTGAGAATCAACATCTAGCATTACCTGAGGTATTATAACCAGCAATATCTTTCTACAATTCTGAAAGTTCTCCCTGCATTCTATCTCTAATGTTATTTATTTCTTGTAAGGCCATCGACTTCCTTGATAAGTTGCTTCGATATGATCATCAAGAAAGACCTACTGCTAAAGAAGCAATGGTAAACTCCAGATCTTTATGAACCTATTGAAGAATACGCCTTGTATTTGCTAGACAGAATACATTGTCTAGTCATTCGATGTCTGTATGCATCAAAAAACACTTAGCAATGGTGTAAACTTTTAGCCTTTGAGCTCGGCATGAAAGTTACCTAATTGGATAATTTTTTTTATTGTCATGCAGGCTCATCCTTATTTTTACCCAATCAGAAATGCAGAAAGCAGCAGAAGTCGTACCTAGCAATGGCAATTTAATGATGCTATAAAGACTTATTGGCAATCTTTTTTGTACTTTGGTTGGTTCCTGAATCCTGCTTTTGTAATCTAACTGAAGATCTTATTATTTTTGTGTGTGCTTGGTTGAGCCTGGACCTGAAGTTAAGAAGTGTTTCAAATGGTGTCTCTGATTTTCTTGTCTTATACCCTAAAGGGAAATTTCAGTTTATTCTAGACTTTCATATATTTGTCCTTTGTCCTACAACAATTGCTGATAATCTGTGTGTGTCTTCAGATATGACAACAATTCCTATATGTTGACAGATTTTAGTGTGCCCCTTACTAGGGGACTACACAGACATATGGTAATTTGTATATTTTTATCATATTTATAGATTTTGTTGTGTTATAATTCTGTTTAAGAAATTTATATTCATATAAATTTTGATATATTAATAATTTGTGTTATATAGTTTTTAAGACATTAGTTTATTGATGTTGTGTTCGAGGTTTTTTTTTTTTTTTTTTGGCGTTGTTATATTTTTAGGTTGTTTTTTTATATTGTGTTCGTATTATGTAATAGTGTTGTGCCTAATACTCCTGTCATGCCTAATACTGTCACGTGTACATCTGACCTTTTTTCTGTGCCTCAGATATGTTACTATTTCATTCATCTTTTTCTCTCGGCTTTGATGGCTTCTCTTCTTTGCGTTCTACTAGATATTATTTATTAGCTTCTCGGATTCGGTCCAATGGATCGAAGCTGGGCCGTTTCCATTTCTTCACCTTGGATTAGTCCTAAGGGATTAGGATGGCAATACCGACTAGTTTCATGGATTCCATCCAGCCTCATACGAATGTCTTGGATTTGTTTTTTTTCTTAATAAATGCTTGTTTTTGTTGTGACCAATTTATAAATTTATTATTTTATATGTTTTATAATTATATATATATATATATATACCGTTATTTCTACGTTAAATGTAAAAGTAAATTTTATATTAGTTGATTTTGCTTGAAGGGAGTTAAATAAAATTTTTATTAATTAATTAAAAAAATTATATTTATAATTAAATAGTATTATTATTTAAAAATTAAGATTTAACAAAAATGTGGAGTGAGACAATGAAGTTTTTTGTTTTTTTGTTTTTTTCACGGTCTTTAAGATTTGGAGAATGTGGAATTTAAAGTTTGCTTTTGCCTTGCTTCTACGCTTAGTTCAAGCCTTAGCTCACGGTCTTTTTTTTTTTTTTTTTTCAAATGAAAGAAAAATGAGAAATGAAAGAAAGTTTTTGTTATTTTTATAAAAATATATATATATATATATATATATCTACCAAACGAATATCATTTATCCATTTATCATAGTACTTAAATTTTATCTTTTTCGCATGGCAGAAATTTATTGAGAATGACTGCAGTATAATATAACCTATCGAGATTTATTGGTAATTTCATTTGTATTACTTTGTCCAGATTTTGTTTAAACTTTATTTTTATTTATTTACTCTTCGTAACAGAAAGAAGAAAAAAAAAAAAACAGAGGAATATTCAGTACGGTTTCATACTTTTATTCCTTTCTTAAATTGATATGGTGAACTGCTAACTCAACAACTCGTAATTTCTTTGAACTTTTTTTTTTCTTTTTGGGAAACAATTTTTTTTTCCATATTTTTCATTTTTTTTGGACTGAAACTATTCTAAAATTTTATATTAGACATGTTGAGATTATTCTAGAGTGTAATCAAGTCGAGCCAAGTTCATGCTATAAGAAGTTTAAATTTGATCGAATTTTATTTTTGAAATTCTAGCTTGATTTAAGATAAAAATTAAATAACTTGAACTTAATTAAATTTGTTTACCTAGTAAAAAAATAAGTTTAATTCTTGTCTTTGATTTTAAATTTGATTACTTATGCTTGAACTGGAGTTCAAGTTAAGATTTTTTAATATTAATATATTCAAAATTTAAAAAAAAAAACTCGATTAGACTCGAGAATTACTTGAGCTAAGTATTAGATATATAAATTAAGCTGATTCGATAATTTGAGTTTCACTCAATAATGATCGATTAAAAATTTACTTTTTTTAAAATTAAACTCAAATAACTTATAAACATAAATATTTTATTTACGCCCTTAAATCCACTTACTCCTAACCCAAATATGCCATAAATACCATGAGCTCACCATTTGTTTCCTGGACGTCCCAGTCTCCCGGAGACCCAGTTATCCGTAAACAAAAGAAAGTGCATGAAATTATGAGAATGGGGGGAGGGAACTCCTACGCAACCGAAAGCTCTGAAAATCCGATGTTCTTACGTTAATCAACTTATTTCTCACATTAATTTTAACCCACACAACAAGACACGAACCTAATCTTTGTTGTCCTTTGTTGAAACACACCGAATGCAGTTTTCTTTTGGGAAGGCGAGGTTTCCTCAACTTTTCAAGTTTTGGTCAGCAATGGCGGCAACCTTCGGCTTGGAGGTTCCCTTTCCTTAAATTCTGAAAACTCCTCGTTATAACAGCTTATCCTTTTTTTTCTGGCTAACAAACATTTTCCAACAACTTTGCAAACGGTAAAACTCCATTCTTGTTTCTTAACCTTTTTCTGAAAAGCTTGTTGGTTTTGCTTGCGATTGCCACTTTCGAAAACTTTCCAAGCTGGAATATGTTCTTAACAAGACGTTACATTCTTTTCAATCCCCAAAAATAAATAAAATAAAGTAAAAAAATTCTCATTTTTTAATTTTTAAATTAATTAATAAAATAACATATATATTTTAAGATATTTTTTAAAAAAAATGTGCATCGCATTTTTTAATCTCTTTTATTAAATTTAAATACTTCACTACAAGTTAAACTTGTCAAACTTTGAATAAAAATTTTATAAATTTAAATCGAACAAATTCAAATTTTTTATTTATTAAAAATTTATTAAAATTTAATTAAAAAATATTTTTAAATAATAAAATTAGTCATCGGACTTAATCAAAATCAAATTTAAATAAAAATTTAAAAAATTTAAATTATAATCTAATTCGATCTATTAACGATAATCTATTAACAAAACTACTACTAATATATAAAAATAAATTATTAACTATTTTTCTTGAATTTTCAAAGATTTTAATCATATATTAAATTTGGGTACATATGTAGCATGGCAATTAAAGTCTAAAACTAAAGTTACAGCGGTCAAATAATAATTTGGAAAATTGCAATTAATGTGAAGAGGCAAAACATCTATTTTTCTTCCTTTTTAGTCGCATCATTTAGCTCATGATATATGACATAATACAAATAAGATTTATTTATATATTTGTTTAATTAAAAAAAATCTGAAAAATAAGATGAAGAACATCTTTTTGAGAATATTTTGATAGAAACATTATCTATGATTAATGATTATAATAATTCATTAAAAGAAAAGTACAATCTGCTTTTGTTTTTTTGGCTTTGACCATTTTTGAAAGTTACAAAGATTTCCGTAATATTCCTCATCTACCAAGTTCTCTCTCTCTCTCTCTCTCTCTCTCTCTCTCTCTCTCTCTCTCTCTCTATATATATATATATATATATATATATATATATATAAGGTTTAAAAGACAAATTCTATATTTACACAAATTTAGTTGAAGGGCAAACTGCGTAAGTGCCCCTTTTAACTTTTTCTTCTGAGTCTTTTTATCCTCTCTGCCTTGAATTATTATTTATTTTATATTTTTAAATTTAACTATAAAATATAAAAATATTTTTAAATAATAAAATAAATTGTAATTAAATAATTCAATTTAAGCTAAATTTAATAGAAAAATTTTAAATTTTGATTTATAAATAAATCTAATTCTAAACAAAATAAATAAATAAATGCAAGCCATTCTGCTTTCGCCTTTCCATCTAATTCCTGTTTTTTTTTTTTTCTTATAATTGTTTTTCAGGCTTTTGGGTTTCAATTATTAAATACGAATATAATATGTATATTAAATATATTATGTTAATTATATTTAAATAATTATTTTATATTATATTTTTTATATTAATTTTTATTTATTAAATATATTATATTTGTATCATATTTTTATATGACATTTAAAAATATTAAATCTATTTTTCAATAAATATATATTTTATGGAATCAATATATTCTATATATTAGAATTTAAATAAGAATTTCAATAAAATTTACATGATAAACGCACATTATCTGACCTCCTATTGAACTTACTTTATAATATAATAAAATATTTTGTATTCGCATGTTTAACGTAAATGATACAATAATATGACGAAAGATAATTGAATAAACATTAACACAAAAGTTCCATTGATTTAACATCAAATTCAAGTATTTTAATTCATTTTAATGCACTATTGTTTTTTCCTTTTACACGTAAATAAAGCACCGTGTCCCATCCTTTTAACATTTACCAATCATATTTACAATAAAATATGGCAAAGATCTAATCAAGTTTGCTATACTGTATCAGACATCAAAATACGAATATTACTTGAAGAAAATAACTGATTTATTATATAAAATATAATATAATAAAAAATTAATAAAACTTAAATTAATACACATAATTTTTTAAATTTTATATAATAAAAATAGTATTTACTTTCATAGTTCCTTGCTTTGGGCCCAATAAAGTCCTAATTAGTGACCTGTTCGAATGCATGCAACCTGCTGTCCTATAATCATAATTTCATTGCTTGGTATGGCATGCTATGCATGCCGTGCATGGACATGTGTATCCACAGATACATGCCTGTCCATGATGGGATGATGGAGATGTACTGTTGAGAATAAAGACGACGACGTGGCAGTGTCCTATGAATTTGTTCTTATCCTTTTACCTCAGTTCCTCCCCCCATCTCCCATCCCATGCTTTCAGTTTCAGGCGATTTTGTCCTTTTGTAATAGAAGCTGAGGAACGTACAAATTACGATATAAAAGCCACTATGTAGATATACCTAATATGAGGGGTATTTTTTTTACTTTTAGTTAATTTTTCATGTGAAATTTTTTATAATAATAATAATAATAATAATAATAAACCCCTAAGAATAGGCCTAAATCTTAATATGAAAGTTTTTTATGTGAAACATTTTGATATTCAATAATTATATTAAATTTTAATTATTTTTAAAATAAAATAAAATCAAATCAAATCAAATTTCAAATTATTTTTTTAATATTTATTTTCACAAAATTAAAAGCTAAACTTTATTTAAGAAACATTAAATTCATTATCACTTGGTCCTGGTAAAAACAAAGGTCAAAGTTGAAATCCACAGTCGGAACCTGTCAGTGAATAGTGCATAAGTTCTGGCTTTAGCTTAGGTTAAACTTATAGCCTTGCCCTTTTTTTTTCTTTGCTGCACTTGTTTTTATTAGGAGTAACTTAATTGGACCGACTATATATTATATATATATATATATAAAATATAAAATAGTATCCCTCAAAATTTTTGAATTTTTTTCCTTTCTTTTTGACCATCTATATGATAAGATTTCTATCAAATATAACTCAGCTTCTTGTTCCATGGCCGACGTGTAATAGTTTGTTCATTCTCTTTAAAGATAATTTTATATATAATATGATAATTATATTATTTTTATATTATAATTATATTTAAAATATTATATATTTATATAAAATTTGATATATTTTAAAAGTTAGATTTTTGTCTATGCTTTCTCTCTAGGTTGTCTTCTAAATCTTCCTATATCGAATTTAATATGATATATTATAGGGTTTTCATTAGGTCGTGTCCTCATATCTTCCCGAAACAAAAAGCCTTGAAAACTTTTCTTATAGATTTCCTCGTACGTGCACCAAATATTGTCTCTTCAAACTTGGGAACAATGTCGACCCACTTTTATACATTAATGAGAAAAATGGACTTTTTTCAACTAAATGACCACTGAATATCAACCAATCTCATTGGGGTGGAAACAAGTATGTTTGTATGCTTTTTTTTTTCTTTATAAAGCTTCAATTGCAAAAACAAAAAAACCTTAAGGCGACCAAATGTTCCTTGAATGATTAGCATTGTCAAGCAGAGGAGAAAAAGAAAAAAAAAAAAAAAACATAAATATACAACGTGCGGAGGGTGGTTTAATTTCAACAACTTGTTCATTGGAAGAAAGTTGGGTTTCTTTAATTTTGTTCTAATTTAAAAAAAAAATTATATAATAAAAAATTAAAATTTAATTCGATTAATTCTTACGATTACTTTTAAAATCTAATATTCAATAAATTTTTAAAATTCTAATTTAAATTTTTGTAACTCCGTCTTTTATTTTAAATTATAATAAAAAAAAGTTATTACACAAATTTAAAATTTTTAATTTAAAAATATTATTCGAATTTTAAAAAGGAAAATAACATTTATTAAATATATGAGATTTTTTTTTGTTTTTATGGGGGGGGGGTTTGATATGTGTGTGTGAGGGCTATCTAGTTTTGGCTAGAGGGTTCAAGATTTGATTCCTAATTAAAATCTTTCATTGTAAAGTCCCATCTTGTTCTTTGCACGGGGATTTACGCGGAACAATATCGTCCAAAAGAGCGAAAAAAACTAAAGTACCTTAGAATAATACTAAAAAAATGTATGAAACAAAAATATTGAAGCTAGTGATTTTGTCTTCAAGCTTGAGTTTGGTAGTCAAATGCATGCTCCCAATGTGTCACCATAACTTGATTATATGAAAGGTCATTTCAAAGGACTATATACATATATATAATTGGGCTATATATATATATATAAATATTAATATTACATATGACATTGCCATGATTCAAATTCATGCAAAATGTTGAAGGAAAGGGATGGGGTGATGGGGCAAGAATTGTCACGCCTGAAAGAGGGGACATGGTGCGTAATCTTGGGGATTCAGCCGAGCCAGGGGCCGCACCATGGTGTCGGACTCCTACCATGCAAATTGCTTAAGTGCAAACAAAATAACAATTTGAGAGAAATGACAGCTCCTCAGCCCTTCTCCCTACCCACCTGTCTCTGACCTTTGTCTCCCCCTCTCTCCTGCCATTGCCAAGCCACCTCCCCCCAACATTCAAAGCTGTACACCAATTTAACAATTTGGACTTTGCCCCCAACTGGTAGCCTTTCCCATCGTCAAAACCCTCCACAAAATGGTAACTATTTCAAATGATTTTACTATTCATGATAAGTTATTATAATTTCTTTTATATAAAAGGTTCGGAGAATGAATAAAAAGTTATAGACGTAAAAAATTAAAATTTTATTATAAGATATAATTAAAGATTTATGTCTAATTTGCAATTATATATAATTAAAAGTCTCATAATTTTATTCATAAAAATTGCTTAATAGATAAAGATTTAAATCTCTATATATGTCATTGTAAATCTTTAAAATTTTTCAATTGAGAGATTGAGACGTTACAAGCTTTTTATTAAAGCTTGACGTTTCATTAAATTCAATATAAAATAGATAAAACTTAAATTATAACAAGTGTTGAGATTTTATATATGATTTTCGTTGTATAACATTTAACTTCTTTAAGATTTTAAAAATGATTCCAAGATATAACATTTAATTCTTATATTTTAAGATAATTACAAAATAACTGTACCACCAATCACAGTTAAATCGTAGATCCAAAAAGTTACTAAAAATTATGGCTATTCTTCAAATAGCAAGTTTAAAGCTTATAAACATGATGCTATAAGAAAATAGAAAGAGATTGGAATTAATAATAAAATTGAGTTTATTACCCTAAGTAATTTTCAAACTGTAAGTTAAATTTTAAATTAACCTTTAAACTTTAAAACATATTAATTAAATTCTTGATCTTAACATCTCCTACTAATTAAATCTTTTCATCACTAAAACCATTAAAATTGTCATTAAATGACATGCTACAGGCTGAAAAGTTTGCGATGACATCATATTTTTTTGGTCTTTTTCTTGTTTCCTTCTTCATTTTTCTTTTTTTTTCTTATTCATTTTTTTTCAAAATTTATTTTTTCTTTAAATAATTTATGTATTACAATTTTAATTATTGTAAAAATATAATTAATTTATAAATATAAAAAATGTTTATTTAAAATGAATTTTATAAAAAAATATTTTTAATTTTTTGTTTCTTTCCTTTGTTTTTTTATAAATTAACTAAAACATAAATAATAATTTATATTATAATTTAAATTAATATAATAAATAACTATAAAATGTAAAATATTTATTTACATTAATGTTCTAAATTTTTATTTCTTCTTTATTATATTTTTCTTTTTTATCCTTTTTCAATAAATACAAAATGTGAGTAATAACTATATTATAATTTAAATTATTTTTATAATAATAAATAATTTATTAAAATGTTAAATAATTATTTTTATTAATTTTATAAAAATTTTAATAATTTTTTACTTTGTTCTCTTTTTTTTTCCTTTTTTATATTTCTAAATAAAAGCAAATAAAATAATTTATATTATAATTTAAAATTAAAATTTCAAAAATGAAATTAATCATAAAAATATAAATATTTATTTACAATCATCTAATAAAAAAAATCTAGGTTATTGGTGTCAGACTAACTGTAGGGAGTCAAATTTCTTTTTTTTCGATCATCAAGAGTTAAGGAAATCCCCATAAATTAATTTAAATGAAATATTTTTATATTTTTATAAAATATTTTTTTAATTTAATTTAATTTATACAACAAATGATTATTTCTTTTTTCTTAAGTTTTATTTATCAACAAAATAAAAGGGAAAATAAAAAAGAGAAAAAAGTAAAAAATATTCCTATAAATTATTTAATTTTTATAAAATTAAATGAAATTATTATATTATAATTTTTTATTTTTTGTATTTATGTATACGGAGAAAAAATATAATACAAGAGGAGATCAAAAATAAAAAGTTAAATTAAATAAATATTTTATATTTTTATAACTTATTGATATTCATAAAATTAATTTAAATTATAATATAAGATTTTATTTAAATTTTAGTTTATTTATTAAGAAGATAAAATGAGAAAAAAGAATAAAAAAGAAAGGAACAAAAAAATAAAAATAATATTTCATAAAATTAATTTTAAATAAATATTTTGTATTTTTATAAATTATAAAATAATTAATTCAAATTAGAATAATTTTTTATTTTTTGTATTATTTATAAAAAAAGGAAAAGAAAATTTGAAAAAGAAAATAAAGTAAAAAGTAAAAAAAGAAAAGAAAAAAATGATGCCATCATTATCTTTTTTAACTTATAACGTATTATTTAACGATCAATCTAATAAATATATTAATAAAAAAATTTATTGATACGAAATATTAAAATTATAAATTTAATTTATATATTTTAAAATTTTAAAATTAATTTAAATTTAAATTTATAATTTAAAAATCACTCAAGTAATTAATTTTAATAGAATGAGATTATATTATAAAGTTGAAATCGATATTTTTAGTTAAAAAAAAGAGAGGTCCTTTGTTGGTGTTTGTAGAGGATAATGAAGCTTCTGTAATGTCACCGACCCAAAAAGCATGTAACGAGAAGGAAACAACACTCTGATTTTCAGGTCTTTGATTTGGGATTAAAATATTAATCAATTCCAACCTTTTCAGACCAAAAAGAAAACTCAGTTCCTGCTTTCTGCCCAAGTCAAATATTTGAATGTCTCGATGACAAGAAAACCTATGTCGAGCTGAAATTGTAGCAGTGTAGCCTGTCCTAGTCATGTCTCCTTTCTATTTTATCAATTGAAATAAACAATATAAAATTATACATAAATGTGTGTATATATATATATATTATCAAATAATTAAGTTATTAAACTGATATTATTTTATATTTTAATTTTTTATGACTTATTTTTTTATTATCAAATAATTTTAGATAGTATATTTAAAAGTAAAATAAAAAATAAAAAATTAAGTCATGTTCTTGTATTCTTATATATTATATTCATTTCGAGTTTATCAAATAAATAATTTTAATATTTTTTAATATATAATGAGTAAATTCAAATAATATTATTCAGATCAAATAAATTTTAATTATTTATAATTTTATATTTAAATTAAAATTTTATAATAATTATTATTTGATTTTAAATTAAATTCTCAACAAGACTTGGCAAGAAAGGAGCCCTTAATTATTTTCATATACTGTCCTCGAGCCACACCATCCCAATAACTGGTTTTTTTTTTCTTGAATGTTTGGTGGTCAACTTGGCTTAACCCTACCTTCCAACTGTCATAATGAATTTTTAATCAACCCATTAACAAGCTTGTTATCCGTTCGTACCCATTCGACAAGACAATTTAAAAAGATAATGATAAACATGTTGGGTAGCTGTACTTGTAAATATCTTTACGAATCCATGTTTGGTTCCTCACAATGCACGGGGATTATTTCAAATTATTTGACTCGTTTATCACCAAAAACCCTAAGTTACTCTAATGAGAGACATTATTTAGGTTTAAAACAAAAACAAAAAGCAAAAAACAAAACAACCAGCGACATTGCCTACCATGAGTATTTCATGCTTCAAAGTAGGCCCTACAATTAGCTGTGCTTTGAAATACGCAAGTCATTAATTTATATGGATAATTATATATGGTGAGGGTTGAAAGATCCGTACGGAGATAGATTATAGATTACATGAGCAGTGAACAGGATCCCTACAATTAACATTTCGAGGAAATTGTCGTGGAATTTTATCACTCAATGCTTTATTTACCTGTTTTATTTTTTATCTAGGTGAAACACGTTAACGTATACGAATTATGGATTAAATTTAATAATTTATATATATTATAATTTATATATTTTATATACTAATTATTTAAATAAATATAATATATAATAAAATATATTAAAATTTTAAATATAAATATGATATATATTAAAAATTTATTTTTCAAATTACATTAATTTCGTAAAAATTTGACATCAATCATCCTGACCTGACTGTACTAAGATATAATTTTCTCGGAATTAGAGTCAGTGGTCCTAATTTGATTTAAACCACCCAAATTATATATATATATATTGGAATTGGAACATAGCTAAATATTTGCGATCCATTATCGACATAATCACTCTTTTATGATTCTAAAATCTTGAAAATGTGGGAACAAAAGCCAAAAACTTCGCTAGAATCATGTGTTTTTCTATGGTTATAAATCATGTTCATCAGCTCTTTCGTCATCATAGGTTAAGCATAATTCTAGTTAAATCGACCTCAAAATTAAGATTGATTCCGAACCATCTTCGATATAGGGCAAGAATTATTCTCAACTTTGGTCAATAAATTAGGGTTCTAAAGCTTTTAATTGATTAACTAAAGCCTAGAAATCAAAACCAAATATCTCTTTTGATTCGAAATCTAATGAAGGCGCAACCATCATTTGGACAAAGAATAATATTTTCCAGTAAAATTTATAGGTACAAAAGAATAATATTTTCCAGTGAGATGTATAGGTGGATTCTAGAGGGTATTGACAGAATCAAGTCACAGTTGAAAAAGACTTTAAATTTTTTATCAGGATCTATTTTTGATTTATTTTATTTGTATTATTTATATTTAATATTTATAATTAATAAAAAATAAAAAATATTTTTATATTTTATAAATAATTTTTTAAAAAATTAATTTTTTAATTATTATATATTAATTTAAATTAAATAAAATCAATCGAAATAAAAAAAATTTATTTAAAGCTCGACCCGAATGGGTGGAGTGGCCGTGGACTAAGTCTAGTGAATTCTTAGGATCAAATATAATTTTCGAATAAAGGATTAATAAAATGATCAGCAATAAAGATCTCACCATGATTTGTTTATTTCATTGCTACTTTAATATACTTCATTCTAGACCCAATACTTTTCCAAGAAAGAAGAATATACATAACTAATATGCTTAACAAATTTGATCACCAATCATTTGATAGAACTATTGCGGGAATGTATTATTTTTTTTTAAATGTTGAATAGTAGTATCTAATGGTGCTTATTAAAATAATTATAAAAACAATACGTTAAACATAAAGCAATTATTAAAATAATTAAAAATATATAATTATGAAAATAATATATTAAATATAAAAATTGTAAATAAAAAATTGTAAATTGTGCTTATAAACATTAATGAACCAAGCCTTTTTTTAATTAACAACTCTAAGCTAAGTCACTAAATTTAAATAATTAATTAATGAGTAAAATGTGAACGCATGAATGTCTTTATATTACGTGTATTTAAATATTTTTCATGTATGCAAATGTACATGAAATTAATTATGCTTAAATTTGTTGTTAGTTATAATTAAACAACAGTATTTCCAATCTTAATTAATTAATAAAGTAGTATTTAAATAAACTAATTACATATAGATATATATATATATATATATTATTGTCTCCATCATCCTTCATTATCGTTGTCATTATCACCATCATTGGCAACACTACTATCAATTTCAACATGTTAGTGTCATCCCTGATTTCACTAGTATCATCATTGTAATTTTATTATTCTCTTTGTCATTGTCAAGATAGTCACCTTCTTCAATTTAATTTTTAACTCTCTTTTTAATGGTTATAAATCATTTGCTATAAATTTTTAAAGCCAAGTTTAGCACTAGCCAATACAATAATATTTTGCTGAAAGGCACACAATGTTTAATTAATTCCAGTTTATAATATATTTCTTTGAGATTAGATGATAGTATTATATTTATTAATTAGAGATCCTTAAGAATAAAAGAACAACAATAAATTTATAGCACAATTGGTTATGCCTTATGCATCGTGCGGTGAATTAATCTTAATTATTAATTATTACTGAACATATGAATGCAACAGTGATCTTAGAAATTCAAAATTTAATAAAATTTATTTATGTATTTTATTTTAAAAGTAACATTTAAAAGATTTAAAATTCGAATTTTAATATCTTTACTATTTTTTTTATTTTTAAATTAAGATTTTTTTTAAAGTGATCCTAGATTTAAATCTTGAACTTGTCCAAAGGCTAACCTAAAGCAGCTTTGTTTCTTTGTGCATTGCTTCCTGGAAATTAAGTAATGAAATTATTAATAGCTAGTTTAAAGCATATAAGGCTGAGCTATTACACTTTCTAATCATTTTCAGTTCATATATTTTGGCTTTTTATATGAAAGTAGAGTCGGACTATAATATTAAGAAGATGATGTGTATACATTGGATTCTCAAATGGAGCTGATAAAGAAATGATTTTGCTAACAGTTGTTTTGGTTGCTTAATTTAATTAGAATTATGGGCATAAATACACTTTACCCAATTGGGTTTTGATTAAAAGTATCTTTAATTTTTGGTTGCTTAGATTTGATTTGGTTTTCTTATTAAATCAATCCAATTAGCTTTTTATTTTTGGTACAATGGAAACTGTAGTATGCAAATACAATAAAGGGCTGCCCCGATAATAAAACTCGGTTTTAAATTTATTGTATATAACTTTTTAAAATTAACTATATAAATCAATTAAATTAAATTTCGAGTTCAATCGAATTTATTTTTTTATTGAAATATAGACATTAAAATCTTATTGCGTTAAACAAAATAAAACTGCTTATTAAGCTAATGTTTAAGATATAATTTATTGGAAATACAGCTTTAGGTGCTCCATACTCAACTTTATCTATAAGATCATCTAATCAAGTAAGAATGATTTTAAAAAGACTTGAGAAAATTATGGAGGAGACTGTATATAGTTTATTTAATGAAAAAAATAATATTATTTTTGGTGTGGGAAAATATTATTATAGTTAAACCTATAATATTTTGACATGCATTTGAACTTTTCCAATAAGCTAGTAAACTTTGCATTTAATTATATTATGTTATACAATATTATTATGAATAAAAATACAAAACCCCTTTAATTTTGTCCACAAATCTTGAATTAAACATAATTATATACTTAGCAACAATAATTGCTAGTTTACAATTGGAGAGGAGTCAAAATCAACTCCCAATAATCAAACACCAACTCCACCACTAACCCACATAGATATTTCAGCATGATCCCCATCAAATGTAGGGTCCCATTTTTCCTACTTCAATAAATCTAATTATAATTTACAATTTAAAAAAAATATTTCCTTGCATAAATTACTACATAATAAATTGTTTTAAAAAATTTTAAAATTTGTCTCTCTCCCAAACTTTGGAAACTCAGTTCTAACTTCACATGACTTGTCACTAACTTTCCTTTCGTTTTCCTCTTTCCCAACCGTTTCCTTTTAGTTTAATTAAATCCTCAATAATTTTAGGTCATTTTCCATAAGCTATTTTTAATTATTAATGGAATAAACTTATTGTTATTAGTACATTAATCAGAAACGATAGTTATACCTTTAAACAGTTACTTAAAAAATTTAATTAGTATCCAAAAAACAACTAAGAAATTATTTTTTAAAAAAATAATTAAATATAAAAAGCCTTTTGATCGTCTTTTAAGATTAGTTTATATATGATATGAGTGCTCTTAAAGAACTCTTTAAAGTTAATTAATATAGTATTTATAGTAATAACATTGTGTTAAATATAAAAATTAACAATTTAAACCCATTTCCAATGTATCAAGTTAAGATATTATCTCTATTGTTATAAAATTTTTATTAAATTGATGTCATGAGTTAAATTACACCAACTCAATCAGAGAAATTAAAAAAAAGCCTCAAATAAAATTTTTAAAATAAATATAAAATTAAAGTATTTGTGCATTTTTCTGTGAAATAAATTAGTTATCCAATTTTCTTTTTATTTTTAAAAACTACTTATTTTGTTATTTGAAAAAAATAACATGCTTTTATGGGCATGTGCAAATCTAGTTATGTATGTTAACCATAGAAAGTGCTATACAAAATCTCATCTAAAAATCCATTTATTATTTATAATAAAGATATTATATTATGTAGAGTAATTGATAAATTTATTTATTATTTTTAATATATTAAATAGATATATTTATAGTAATCTTAAATATTGTTTTGAATATAATTGTTAAACAATTTTTATAATAATTGAATATAAACGTTAGATACTTGGATAATAAAAAAAAAAAACGAAAACCGGATTTATTGTAGCAATGATAGGACAATAAATAATTAATCATAAAGATGACGTGTCCATTTCCTTTCAAGAGCCCAATCATTGTCGAAACCGTTTTCAGCTTCCAATTAAACTCCCCCACATTCCCTACGTAACTAAAATTGAGATATCTCTAGGATGTACCGCCCTTCCATCATCAACCATGTGTCTTCACTAATGCCTTCCTTAGTAATTTTGATTGTTTATTACTTTCTATTTAAATTCTTGTAATTTAAGTTTAACAATTATAATTTAATACAAAAAGTGTATTTTTATTATATTTTACATATATATTTTTATATTAATGGTTTAAATGTAATAACGTTGGTAATTACTAAATATTTTAAAATTTTAAATACAATTATAATATCAATTAAATATATCATATTAATTGTGTTTATATTTTTTAAAATAATAAAAATTATAATTTAAAAATAAAAATAAAATAATAAATTATAAATATTAAAATTTAAAATTATTAAATATTATATCGTATGAATAATTATGCGAACGAATAAAATTAAACTTCAATTCATATTTATTATGTTTATCAAATTTTTATATTTACATCCTATTTTTTAATACATTAAAAATGATTAAATATATGAAAATTCCTAAGGTTGCATCATATAATGAATATTCCCATTTAGGAAAAGGCAAATGTTAATCGGAGTAGAGATTAAACGTTAATTAACAAGTTAAAAATAACAAAAAAAAATTATAATATTATAATTTTTTAAATTTCATGAAAATAGTTAATTAAATATAATTTTTTTTTCTAAAATAAAATTAAAAATTTATTAACGGGCCCTTCGGAAAAAACGAGAGAGAGGGGAGGAGGAAAAGATAAGCATATAGATTTACAGTATAGACCTTTAGGCTTTAAGCAATGGCAGCATGAAGAATGTAGCGACCCGTGAATGGGAGCCATCAGGACCGTCAACTTGGATTCGAATCAAACGAAAAGAGATTTTTGAATACAAAACCGATAATGATCGGAAAAGCCACGCTACTAGTAGCAGTATATATCATAGCTAAATAGCATTAGCGGTTATTCTTTTGAGGTAAAAAGGAGCGAGCCGCTTTTGCAGACGCCAGTCCAGTCCACTTCAATCAAACGGCCGAGTTTCCTTGTTGTCTCATCTTCCGCCCCGTAACTAACGGTTCCCACCTCGCCACGTTTCCAATTTTGCCTCAACTAACTAATTAAATGGCAAAATTATCCCTTATCACTTAACTAAAATATTCAAAATTTTAAAAAATATATACATGTTAATTAATATTTTAAAATTTATTAATAATTTAAATAATTTTTATAAAATTAAAACATTAATATAATGAATAATAAAATTTTTAAGAAAATTTAATTTTTATTATAAAGTAAAAATTTTTGGTAACAATATAAAGAATAATGTTGTATATTTTTTTAGACTTAAACGAATATGGGTAAAAGCTCGCACATATGATTATATCGATATCTTGCTTGATATATTTGATCATTTTGACTTAATTAAAAAATATTAAAATAAATAATTATAAGATAAATATTAATATAATAAAAATTTTCATATCATTCAAATATAAAAAATTATCTACCCTTAAAAACTATCAATTTAAATTAAAAAAACCAATCTCTCTTATAAGTTACTCACTTTTTTCTTTCAAAAAATATATTTTTAATTTTTTTTATAATAAACTAGTTTTTAATATTTATAAGAAAATTAAGATTTTCAATGAACCGAAAGGGGTATGTATGTGAAAAAAAAAGATGACCATGATGACATGATGATAATGATGATGATGGATGGATGGATTAGGCGGGGAACAGGGCAACGGAAATGATTGAAAACGGGATCACAATGGCAATCGGTTCCAATCCGTAGAAATTAAATGACTAAAATGGCAAAGAGTAAAAACTCACAAGACTGCGCAGCCAGAGCCGCCATTTCCAGTTTCCACCCTTTTTTGTGATTATTATTAATAATTTTTTTCCATTTATTTACTATCTCTCACCCATTTAACCTTTTTGTTTTTTCAAGATAACATTTTGTTAATAGTTCTAAGGGGGAGAGAGGGAGAGAGAGAGAGAGAGAGGAAAGATTATAGACAGACAGAAAGTGAAGAGAGATGAAGAGATAGGGACTTTTAAAAGCACTGAATTAAATAAAAAGGGGCAGAAGAGAAAAGGAAAGGCTTGGGATTCTAGAGATAGAGTAAAAGTCTTTGCCTTTTTATTTCTTTTTAAGTTTTTTTTTTATATAAAAAACCCAAACAAAAATCAGTATTTAAAGGTAGCTTCAAAACCGATTCTTGGCAATGATCTTCTCAGTATTTTCTCTTTTCCACAAACAATAAAACCCAAGACTCCATCAACAAGAAGTTTGAAAGCTTTGTTTCTCTTCTTTTCTTATGATATAATATACAGCTCCCCGATTTCGAAGTTCCAAGCCTTTTCGCTTTTGCTGCCTTGCTTGTTTCAGACGTTATCCAGCCTAGTTTCTGACCTTGAAAAAGCTGCGTTTTCACCTATATAGGCCCTTCTTTCGTTTCCATTGCAAAACCTGTCTTTCTCTTTACTTTCACATTACTGAAAAAGAGAAAAAGAAAAAAAGAAAAAAAAAAAAAAAGAACTATGGGGGGTGGTGAGTGTGTTATAGTGGTACGAGAGTTTGATCCTAGCAAAGATTTAAGAAGTGTTGAAGAAGTTGAAAAACGATGCGAAGTTGGTCCCAGCGGCAAACTCTCTCTCTTTACCGACCTCTTAGGTGACCCTATTTGCCGGGTCCGCCATTCCCCTGCTTTTCTCATGCTGGTACTCAATCTTTTGTCCCCTTAGTAAAAATCCCTCTCCTGTTGTTGTTTCTTACGTATGGCTTACCCTTTGTTTAACTTCCATTTTTCTCTTCCTCGTTTTGTAATCAAAGCAGGTGGCTGAGTTAAGCTCAACCAAAGAAATTGTTGGGATGATTAGAGGTTGCATAAAAACCGTTACTTGCGGCAAAAAACTCTCTCGGAATACCAAAAGCAATGATCCCATCAAATCTCTTCCTATCTACACCAAACTCGCTTATATTTTAGGCCTCCGGGTCTCTCCTTCGCACAGGTATTTTGCTTTAATCTCTTTGCAAAAACTGGCCAAACAAATACTAATATATAGTACGTTAAAATTTATAGTAATAATGATATTAATTTTGGGCTTTGTTCTGTTTTTTGTTTTTATCTCAGGAGAATGGGAATAGGTTTAAAGCTTGTACTAAGAATGGAAGAGTGGTTTGTCCAAAACGGCGCTGAATATTCTTACTTGGCAACGGAAAACGACAACCAAGCTTCTGTTAATCTCTTCACTGATAAATGTGCTTACTCTAAGTTCCGTACTCCTTCCATTTTGGTTAACCCTGTTTTCGCTCATCGACTCCCCGTTTCCAACCGAGTCACCATGATTAAGCTTTCCGCCTCGGACGCTGAGTCGCTATACCGCCGACGATTCTCCACCACCGAGTTCTTCCCTCGCGACATTGACTCGGTGCTTAATAATAGACTTAACCTGGGGACTTTCTTGGCAGTGCCACGTGGATGTCGTTATACGCAAGAATCGTGGCCCGGGTCGGATAAGTTTTTGTCCGACCCGCCAGAGTCGTGGGCGGTTTTGAGTGTTTGGAATTGTAAAGACGTGTTTAGGTTGGAAGTTCGGGGTGCGTCGAGGATGAGGAAAACGTTGGCAACAACGACACGGATTGTCGATAAGTTGTTGCCGTTTTTGAGGTTGCCGTCGATCCCCGAGGTGTTCAGGCCGTTCGGTTTGTACTTCCTGTACGGGTTGGGCGGGGAAGGTCCATGCGCGGCGAAGTTGGTTAATGCGTTGTGCGCGCACGCGCACAACTTGGCCAAAGGAGGAGGGTGCAGCGTGATCGCGACTGAGGTGGCGAATCGCGAGCCGTTGAAAATCGGGGTCCCACATTGGAAAAGGCTATCGTGTGATGAAGATTTATGGTGCATCAAGCGGCTTGGGGAAGACTACAGTGACGGGTCTGTCGGTGACTGGACTAAATCACCCCCTGGACTTTCCATTTTTGTAGACCCTCGGGAATTCTAAAGTCTAACCACCAAAAAAAAAAAAAAGTTAATAGTAATACTTTCTTGTTCTTTTTCTTTTTTGTAATTTTTATTTTTTAGGATTTTGGGAAGCGAAAAGAGGGAATGAGAAGATATGGGTTTTTGGTGTAGCAAAGAATATGAATATCCTCTCTGCTTTTTTTTTATTAGTAGATTTTTAGGTTTTGTTTTTTGTAAATGGATTTTTGTCTTTTAAGATCCTGTCTTGGCCAAACAAAGCCTTAATTTTAGAAGTGGGGTTTCGGATATCATTCTAGGCCATTTCCTTTGATCTTTTTCCAGAGTCTAAAACGGTTTTTTTGATAGGGACGAGAAAATAATACGTAATTCGAATATCCCTTTGAAGATCAAAAGAACATAAGAAATTTCCCCAAGTGCCCTATCTTAATTTGTTTCGATTAATGGGACCGCATGGGCAAATTGGTCCTAAGAAAATGGAAGTTCTCTCCCTAATAAATATAAATATTTTTATTGAATATGACGAGATATAGTCGTAATTGGGAACTTTTTGTGGATGAACTTTGTTGGTGTTAACTTATTCTTTTATTTTTTTTCTTCATTAGGGATTTTATTTATTTATTTTTATATATAGGATGTGAGATTGATGACGGGAGATTTGGCCTTTAGTTGCTTCTTTGGGTTTTGCCTCTGCTTTTGAAAGGTATAACATTGAAAACTGAGAGGAAATAGGCTTGTAGTACAAAAATATGAAAATTTGAAGGGTTTTTTTTTCTGGTTTAATTTCGTCTTTTTTCTCTTTATTTAAGTTAGTTTTAGTTTGGAACCATGGGCCATGTGGGACATTCTAGGATTACGATATTGTTTTCTATAATAACAAACCCAATCCTTCTCTTCCTTAAAAAAGACAAAACATAAATCACGATAATCATGTACAAGTAACTTGTGGTTAAGGTTGTACCAGTTATTTTATCTATTTATTTGGAATATGATGATAGCAAATGCTAATACATTTATGTAAGTAGTTATTAATTATTAAAATTGATCATAATTAATAAATTTATAGTACTATGTTCAAAGTTTCTTTTAACAAGATAAAAAATGAACTACATATATATATATATATTATATACTTACTTATAGGTTTGATGGATTGGACTAAATCTGATAAGCAAAATATTTTATTAACTCAAGATTCAACTTAATCCGACTTGATACTTTGAAAATTTTAAATTATTATTTTAAAATATTATAAATATTTATATAATTTATAATTAAATTCAAATATGATTATCTAGTTATTTAAACTAGATCAGATTGATCGGATTTAAAAAAAATTATTTCAAATTTGACAATAGAATTGTATATGAATAAGCTAACTCTTCGATAAATCTAGTGCATATAAAAATTCATGAAAAAGGATATATTTTTTTTTCTTTTGGAGGAAAGAATAAATGCAATGGGCAAAGAAAAATATTGTGCCATAGTCGATACTGAATTTGGCTATACATGCAATAAACGCCCGGTAAAAGGGTCGAGAGAGTGATGAGTTACCAACCAACGGAGGCTATGAACTGGGCAAAAAAAGCACAGCTCGTTTTATTTTTGATTGGTTTCTAAGAGATGTTCACGGGATTTTGCAACCAAGGATTCATAAGAGTCATGAGGAGTGAAAGGTGACTGGTGGATGGGGGGGTCATTGTAACAATTTTTATTTTATATTCTATTAGAGGCCATCCTAATTTGCTTTATCACAAAGATTAGTTCCTTTCTATCATACTTTTCAATTTATGTATTTATATAATATTTATATATTTTATTAGATTATAATTTTAATATATTAATAATTTATATTATATAAATTTTAAAATATTTATATATTTTTATCATATAAATATAATTTTTTATATCATTTAATTTTTTAATTATTTTTTTATTATTTATATTATATAGACGTATCCTGCCTTTAGAATAATAACTATTTTATTGGATATGAAAAGACTTGACTAAGATTCTCAAGAAAACTAGCTATCACTTGAAATAAAAGGCAAGAAATGTTTGAATAAGTAATTTTCTACACAACATAATTACATAAAATAAATATAATATAAAAATAATATAAATATATAAACGTATTATTATTCATATAATATAAATTTTTAATATATAAAAATATTTTTATAATATTTTAAATATAATATAATATAAAAAATAATATAAAAAAATATCTCTCTAATTTTAGATAAAGTTGTCTGCCATTTTTTCCCCTCCTGCTTTGTGATTGTGAAATTTGATGGTAAAGATGTGTAGTTGTCAATAAAGTCATAGGAATATCCAATAATAACCTTATGAATAAAAAAAGCTAATTGGTTTATTAGCGTTGGGATTTAATATCACTAAACATTATCCAAAATGCAATCATCAAAAACTATTTTCATTCCTAGAATTATTCTTACTTTTATTTAAAAAAAAAAAGCTTTTAAAGGCGATAAAACGTACGAAATTTTCGCAAGTATATCAAATAAAGTATATTATATGATTTATAATTATAACAATGCATACTTTGTCCATTGTTGAAAAGAATTTTATAAAATTTAAATTTAAATATCTAACAATTCTACTTTAAGAGTTATATATGCATCACGATAATATTAATTTTACATATTATAATTATATTAAATAAATTTTAATATATTAATAATTTATATTATATTTTAATTATTTTTTATATATTTTATTATTATATTATATTTAAAATTATCGAATCTTTTTACTCCACTTTCTTTTTAAGTATTACACAAAAAGACTACATTCAAAGACTCCGAAACGTAAGATCAACGCAGATAAGAAAGTATGGAGCAATTGATGACTAAGGGCCAAATTGGGGCAAAAGCTTGTCGAAATTTGTCTTTTTTTTTTCTCTTTGGGGGGGGGGGGGGTACTGTTTAGGTTGATGCAATGAACCAACATCTACCAACTTCAGAAGCCTTTTGGAGAGTTTTTGGAGTTGATCGAATTCAACGAATGGATATCAAAATCTTTTCTTTTTTTTTTTTTGGTAGTATCCTTACATTGTTGTTTCTAATTACCTATTAATTACTTAGAAATCATTTAACAATTAAAGCTACACTTTCACAAGGTTGATTAATCTAAAATTAACAAAAAAAAAAGGGTTTAATTAGGCAGAGGTAGGTGCATATGAAAGTGTTGGGCAAGTGTTCCAATTAGGGTTGTTTTTATTTGAACATTTTTAATCCAACCTATAATAATGATTAATTAACGTATATCTTTAGTGTGAACAGCTATTCTCCAAATTCTCATTATGTCTCTAGAGTTTTTCTAAAAAAAAGATATCCCTTCTTAAGATTCAATCTGAATGATAGTTACGTTTAAAAAATTTTATATTTAAATAAATTTTAATATATTAATAATTTATATTATATAAAATTTAAAATAATTATATATTTATATCATATTTTAATTATTTTTTTAATATTATATTCATATCATATAATCATATTATATTAAATATTATAAAATTTAATTATAACAATATAAAAAGCTTAGACAAAAGTCACTCGAGTTCGTATCATTCTTTTGGCCTATACTTTGACAACATAATGTGGGTGGTTTAGGTAAAGATAAAGGTGGAGGAAGAAGAAACAAGCAAGTGGGAAATTGCAGTCAAATTTGGTTGGCTTTTGTGGTTTTTTTATTTTTTATTTTTATTTTTTGGGTTTCTTATCTTTTGTTGTTCTACCTTCCAAGTCAATAGCTAAACGGCCCAAAGTTGTTTAGCTTTTTTGCTCTCCTTGTCGAGGCCTATTTTCTTTCTTTTGTGCTACTGAAAATTAGATTCGATAATTTAAATGTATATATTATATATTATATTTATTGTTAATTTGATAATTATAAATATAATAAAAAAATATTAAATATAAATATAATAAGTATATTAAATATATCATATTCGTATTAAATTTTTATATTTTGCTTGATGTTAGAGTAAATTTTTAACTGTTTGATTTCACATCGAGCATCATAATAAGTGGGATAGATAGAGTGGACCAATCATAACTCTATGTTGAATATCCTGAAAGCGAAATAAGTAGAAATTTTAGAGACGTGGTGAGCTAATAAAAATTGAAGGAAAAAAATGGAAGAGTAATGGTAGGTAAAATGTGACGTGAGAATTTGATTATCTGAAGCAAAAACCATAAAAAATGTTCCAATTATGAGGCATCTTTTGAGGTGAGTCCACTTGGTCTAATTGTCATAGAACATTGGCTTTATATATATATATATATATACACACACACACACACACACTAATCTTTTAGAATATGAATAAAAAGATAAAGAGAGAATTAGATATTATCATCAAGAACAACCTACATTGACTGAAAAAAATTAAAAAAAAAAGAACAAAAATCTAATCTTTTAGGCTTCCAATTTGGTGTTTCTTTTTGAGTTTAAAAAACATGGCTTTGATTTGTCGGTCAAGAACTCAAGATTATCTTTAATTCAAAGGGCTTTTGAACTGAAAGCAAAAAAGGGTAAATTTCAGTATAAATAAACCAAAAATCCAAGTCCAAGTCTGAAGACTGATGCCCTTAAGTCAAAAAGCAAACTCTTCCTGGCATAGTTTTTGCAACCGAGAAAATGGCATTTACTTTCTATTTGTTTATTGTTTACCTAATCGACCTTCCCTCCCATCTTATTCGTGGTTATTTTATGTTTTCATGATCATAAAGAAAAGGAATTTAAATAGCATTTACAGTCCGATATTATAATTATTATTTTTAAGTTTAATTTTTTTTTATAATTAATATTTATTGTAATTAATAATAATAATATTCATTATATTTTATAACTAAAACACATTTGAAGCCGTAATTTACATCTGTTATAAAAAGCAATGTAAATTGTAATTCGGCTTTCTAAGTCCAAACAAAAGAATAGAGCTAATGATAAGGCCGACATTGCCCCACAAAAGGTGTGGAAATTTGGACTTAAGCGAGACAGAATGTAACTACTTAGTCTATATATGGTCACATCTTTTACATCATACCATATTATTTCTATATAACACTTCAATTTAAATTTTCAAAATCGCTGTTTACTTATTTCTTCTGAATGAGTATGACTTATAAACTTTATTCAAATTTCATTTTATAAATTAACTTTATATATATATATATATATGTTTTGAGTTTCTTGATCTTTGCATAAAAGCACTTTATAGTAATGTAAAGCACACGTGCCTTTTTTCCCTTTGTATGATGTCTGGTCCAATTTTGGAACTGTGAGTTGTGAAGACAAAGGCATCTAAGCACATGGGTTTGGGCTAAAATCCTGGAGGCAGCTTGTTGGGATAGGCCCTTTAAAGTTTGTCTAGACTTTGAACTTTTGCCCATGGCCTAAAACTCTGGTGGGATGAAATTGGGCTTTCAAAATGTTGGGCTTAAGTCGTCATAATTTTGGGACCCAAAAAAATAATTACGGTAAAAAAAAAAAGATTTGAAATGCTCCTTATTAAGAGTCCTTATTGAGGCTCTCAAGAAGCATTGGGCACTAGACCTTCTAAGGGTTTAATGTCGCTTGACATGAGAGTCGCACTTATCTCCCTTACAAATGGGTCTCTAATTGTTTAGATTAACCAAAGCATACTGTAACATTAAAGCCTAAGTTGTCCTAGCTTAAGCTTAGCTTTTATTCATTAATATTTGTAAATATATTTCCTTATTTCTTTTTCAGGGGTAGCTGGATAGCTAAACAAAATCTAAATCTGAAAATGAAATCTTAAATAATATTCCTTTAGTTTGGAATTGTTGCACATTGGGATCCTATTTATTTAGTTTTAAGATTAGCTGCTTTTGCACTGTACCAGAAATTTTGTTAAGAAACTTGGTAACCTAACATTCATTTGTTTTTCACTTCCGTTGCAACAATGAAACCGTCTTAGAGCCTCCATCTCTCAAGTAAATCTCTGTTACAGGTCAATCATTGGGTAAAACTTAACTACCTAGATAAGTCAGCTGGTTCTAATCTCCTACTGTTATTTTCAGACAGTTTTACAAGAGCCAGACCAGACAAGGGCATGTTGCAATTCTTGCTAAGCACATCCTGAAACTAAGACAGTGAATGTCTCCTACTTCTGGAAGGGGTGGACTTGGTTTCTGCAGCATTGACTGATCCAGGGCTCTCTGATGTATCAGAGCTGCTACTTTCACCATGTCTTTCCTTGCCTGATAAAAGTTCTGAGAAGATCTTTGACCTGACCAAAACTTTCATTCTACAAGCAGCGAAGTTTTTGATATGATTTTTAACAGCATCGTTTCCGTTTCCCTCCCGTTTTCTTCGCTGCCATTACTGCCTAATTTTAGAGTAGCAAGCTCTCCATTCAAAGCCTCGATATCTTCATCTGTTGGCACAGAATCCCAGTCCTCTTCAGTGTTAGTTGTCGTGGACCTTGAGCTGCCATGGGATCCTCAGGGGAGAAGGGCTCTAATGGACAGCAGATGCACTAGCTCTGACTTGCTCGAAGAAGAGGACTTGCACAACGACACGCAACGGAAGCCTCTCATTTTGCATAGCATGCATGCAAGCTTTGGCTGACAGCTTCCTGCAGTCCATTAACCTGCATATTCTCTTTCTCTCAGTCTTGCTGATTCCAGGGTTTTCCTTTAGTTAGAAGAAATAAACTAGTTTTAGTTGTTAGACTGAAATTAATAGTATAGCTCTTTAAAAAGCACATTTTGTCCGTTTAATCAGCATTTTGTTTTAGGAAAATTAAAACTTGATATAACAGGAATGAAGGAAAGAGAGAAAAGATGGAATCCGAACCTTCAGATACATGTCTTTGGCACGGTTAAGTCCATCATGAGAAGGTCTCGAAATGCTTGCTATACTTTGAGCAAGATTAACAAATTTTGAAAGAGGTAAATTTGGATCTCGAGCAATTTCAGCTGGGTAACCATCAATTAGCATTGCTACCAAAACTTTAGAAGCATCCGGTCCAAACTTGGGGATTCTACTCTCTCGAATTCGTTTCCAATGGGGTCAGTTCGAGAACTGTGAGTCACAAACTCCTCAACTAATTTGTGAATTATGTCAGCATCATATATGGTCGCTTCTCTAGCTGAGGCTCGAATTAGAAGATCAGTCACCATTGCCTCGGAAAGCTGCTGTCCGATTCTCCTCATCAACTCATTTCTCTCCTTTTCTCCACAATCCAATAAAATTGCTGTTCTTAATAATCTAAGCAAGAAGCTGCAAGAACAGTTCCTTTCCCGGTAGGCAGCAACCACACAATGGTCTCCACCAATGACATATACTTTATGAAATCATTATTCCTGATCATACCCTTGCTAAAACCGGGCAATCTTCTCAGGGCGTACGTGTTTAGGGCTTCTCCCAATTACATGACCAGAAACTTTGCCTTTCGTTTTAATTGTTGCTATCACACGCTTGTATAAAATCGAAATGAAGCCCACAGAGATCTTCTACCCACCAGTCCTTTGGAGCCAGTTGAGGTTTTCGTACAACATTCCGTTGTGAAGTATTTCCGTTCATCGATGGGAGCTTTTTTCTATTATAGGTGTATGACCACTCCACCTTGGAAGCTAGAGAATCAAGGCAGTGGCTGACCACCTTGAGTTCCTCAGACCATGGATAGAGATTTCGTTGTTCGAAGAATAATGATAGAATCTTTCCAGCTCCGGAATATACTTGAATTCAGGAAGACCATCGATCTTACAGATAAGATTTCCTTTCTCAACAGTTTCATACATCCCGAGGTATTCTGCTGCGCATCGAGCTGCAACAATATTGTATGCATTGGGAGTGACTGTCATACCAAAACAAAACTTAGCACATATTTCGAAAGCAGCAGGTCCACCAGGTATATCCCAAATGTGGATTTCATCACCGTTCTCATCGTTTGATGCTGCAACCAGCCTCTGCAAGTGCGCACTTTTCCATAACAAGGGAAACTACAAAAACATCATAGTTATAGATGTTAGCAACCAAAAAATTTTTTCGAGCATTAGCAGACGCCATTGCGATGGTTAGACCGACAAAAATAATCCATGCACCAGTAGAAACTAGTCTGGTGTGAAACAAAGGACCTAAATAAGATGTCCACCGATCAACTAAACTTGTAGAGGCAGACAATCTGTTTGACTATTTCTGATTGATGCCGGAAAATTTGGGCTAATCGGACCATAAAAATATGAGATTTGATTATATAACCATTTATATCTCCTAAGCTAATCAAAGCACTGTATCCTTTGCATGATGACAGATTGATATGGGTTCATACCTCATGCAGGTAGAATTTTACATCCCCATGTAATAATTTAAATAAAGAAATGTACCTCTAACTATTGTTGATCAAGAATCTAGACTCGCTCCAAATACACAAAGACGAACACCTCGTATAAGCCTTCTAGTCTATATCCTTTTCTTGATAATTACCTTATGATGGTGCACAGGCAATT
>JBBYHK010000005.1:2494596-2505453 GCA_038382065.1 Adansonia grandidieri
TATTATGATAAACTGATGTCGCAATCATGTAAGTGAGGAAAGAGAAATTTACAAGAAAACTAATATATATATATATACACACACACACATATATCAAAAGAGGAATTTGGGTATGCTTTGCTTTTATAACTCATTGTAGTGATATAATTCTATATGATCATAGAGATAAAAATAATTTTTCAGTGAAATTATGAATTCGTCTTTAATATACTAACAATTGAATTTTTTAATTTAAAAATAAATTAGAAGTTTATCATATATCTAATTTTAATTTTTAAAATAAACTCTTGAAAGCATATACCACCCTACTAATTTCGTTTGTAAAAACTTAAAAATTTTGATTGAATGCTCAAGATATTTACTTAAAATTAAAAAATGTACTGGTACAACATAAGCCGAGTAAGTTGGGCTTCACCATTTGGCTTTCGGTCAGGTTTTGGAACGGTTTTTTTGTTTAAATTTTTTTTTTCTGGTGAGATTTCTTCATGGTGTGATAAGTTAGAGAGGTTTTTTTTTTTTTTTTTTTTTTTTTTTTCCTGAAGTCATAATTACAGGGGAAATTAAGGAGGATTGGATTGGACAATAAAAATCAAATAAACCTTTTTATCTTCTCTGTATTTCAGCAGAATTGTCACCCAAATCAGAAAGTTCTCAGTGGCATCCTAATGTATGAAATATTCTGCTGAAATATCAGAGTGTAGTATATTTAGACCACTGTTTCTTATTGGAAGCTAGAATATATATATATATATATATATATATATATATATTGACCGCTGTTTCTTGCGCTTTCCCTATAGGAAAGTAGTATCAAGCATAGAATAAAGAGACATGAAACCAGCAAAAAAAGTTGATCTGTATGATCAAATAAACTTAAATTACATGAATAATCCTTAATATGTTTGAATCGATGTTTAAAACCTGTTGTCTAGCCACCAAATTCATAGGAATATACATCCCAGAATAAATAGATGAGCTGGGTAAACTTGTACCGCACAAACACCGGCAGGCACCTAAGCCTTGTCATCACGGAGGACATTCGTAAATGGACTCTCTGGGCAGAATGAGGGACACGGCACAACCTTCAGCCGGAAGGACTCCAAGCAAAATGTTGGGGTTCTTCATAAACTCAAAAGTTTACTTCTAACATACAATTGTATTCCGAGAGTCTCATATGCCATTGAACATTAGTCATTCTCACATTCTATATCAAGTCACCTTCATGATTCTGAGAAATAATATTGTCATTTGTTACCATCCTCGTAAAATGTATAACAAATATGCACTGGCAGTGACTTTTTAATATTACAGATACATAGACAATGCCCCGTTAGTTGAATGCAGTGATAGTGAATTTACATGTCCAAAAATGCAGGTTATGAAAAAGCAAACAGTGAGAGAAATATACGAAGAGCAGAGCTAGGCATATGAAGTGCGTGAAGGAATCGTAGCCCATAGGAACAAGTAACATTAGACCACCTTGATTAAGATATCAGCCTGAAGTTCATCCCGACAAAGTTCCACCTCCTTGACCATTTGTTTCTTCATTCTAGATGGGCAGAGGTTATACAAGCAATGGCTTCTATAAAACCCTGTCCTCTATTATTTGCCCTATATGTCCAAACAATCCTACTGAATAATGCAGGAAAAGGCGAAAGGTTTGAATTCTGCTCTTACATAACGTAAAAAAGAAAACAGAATGATCTCACAAAGTAAGAATGCAAGACTTATTACAATTATATGATTCAAATGGTTATATATAAAGGTGCAGGGAGAAGGAAATATGATAAGTGAAAAGCATCCAATCTTATTTAAGGATGTAATGCTTCATTCAAAGAATAACTTTTAGCATTCAAATGCCCTGATCTCGATATAGAAGGAATGAATTAATATTATAGCCATGTAGCACCCAAAAGCGACCACAGGAAATTTGTTTATGGTGGCAAGACAATGAACTACCGCATAGAGATATAAATCAATAAAAGAATATAATTGACCGTATCAGAGGGAAGAAAAGACCAGATAATTAAAGCTCACATGACAAATTCAACAAGAGCAAGCTCGAAAATCGAAGATATGCCTTATTATTATGAAAATTAAGTGTTCACTTAAACAACAGAAACTATAGATATCGGGTGGAGATAGTTACTAACCTATTTGTAATAACAGTTAGATTCTTACAAAGTGTCAATATAGTTGGATTTTCACCATGTCAAGATGTCATACCTCGAGGATAAATCAGACCATGAACCATACACAATCTAATCAGCCTGATCCAAAACTCCTGTGGCATTTATACTTATTTACTTCATCTGTTCTATAAAAATGGTATGATTAAGATCGATGTTAGAGTGGACTTTATAATTGAAATAACTCAAAATTGCTCCAGCACTGGAAGCTGGTTCAACTCAAACCATGGGGTCAATGAGATCCTGTTCACACTTCTGAAGCATGCAGGCATACCTTCTCAAGTTGTGTTGGCCACTCTACACCAAGAATTGGGGGATTTAATTCCATCGCAACTCGAAAGTCTAACATTGATGCAGATATGGACCCACTTTCTTTTTGCGCATATCTCAGAGGTTGCATCCCATTCAAAGAGGCCATAGGCCAACTATGACCTTGGTCAAGAAGTTTCTGCCCGGACCTTGAGCCAGCCAATTCCAAACAGGGTTTTATCAATCTCTTCATGAAAATATCAAGGCTACTGTTCAACAAATTGGCACAATCTATTGAGATGTTTAATCCCTCCATCTCTAACTTCTGTTCCATCCTCTTCCTCAAAGAACTGCTGTCAGGTAGTTCACCTTTGCAATGACAAGTCTCCGAAGCAGATGCCAATCCACTCCATGGTTTTCGCATTCCTTTAGCATCCAAAGAGATGCCAAGCGGAGCTCTAACAGGACTTCTACTATAAATGCTCGGACTCCCTGCAGCTTGATCAACCTCTTCTCCATCCTCCATAGAGCCAGGTGGTCTGCTACCCAAAGAAAGCAACTCAGTAGCACTCTGCTGTTCTTGAACTTTAGGAACTGCATCTTCGCAAGCGGTACTATGGCCCTTCCCTTGAGGCCCCAAAGGACTTGGAGGGTCCCTGAATTTGCGATCACGAAGAATTGGAGTCCTTCCCTTCCGAGGCGATTGAGGAAAGTCTTTGCACAGTGACTGAAGATTACTTCTTCGATACCCATTTGCCACTTTAACACTTGAAGAACCTTCCAATTTGTTCTGTCTCGAAGGATGGCTCTTCGAAAGTGAAGCATTTCTAATAATTGATCTTAGGAGATGATTATGAAGACGAACGTTTTCTCTCCCTATCGTACCAATGCAGAGCCTATCAAACTCAAGTTTGCCAATCTTAAGACTCAAAAATCTAGTGAGAAGATTGAAGTACTTCTCAGCTTTCATACGCCCAACCTTCCTTTCAATCTGAGATTTCAGCTCTAAAATATCTACTAGAGAAAAATGCCGACCAACCGGCATTTCAATTTCCAAGTTCTTCACTGTCATCCAGAATCTAAAATTTCAGCCACAAACAAAACCATTAAAATCCAGATAAATATCCAACTTAATTATCAATCATAATCACCAAAAACCCTAATGTCATACCATTAACATAGCTAGCCAACAGGGTGAGCAAAGTCAAAGATTCCTATTGAAATCACCCAAAATTACTAAAATTCAAACAAAATGAAGAAAACCCAGATGAAAAACTACACTAAAAAAAAAAAAGTTAGCTTCATTTAACTAATCAATCAATCAAAACAAGAAATCAAAGAGAACCCCAGACCGAGCAACGCACAAAATTTAAATAAACCAATCTCAAATTAAAAAATGAAGTTAAAATAAAACATGAACTGATTCCGCATCCTAAAAGTTACATTTTTTCTTCATAAAACCCAAAGAATAAAACAGATTTTAAAAAAATAGAAACAAAGCAAAACACACCTGAATTAACGAACTATGAAATTGAATTCAGACAAGTTGAACTGAATTTACAATCATTATTATCCCATTCGAAACTTGTGAAACCTAGAGAGAAAAAGAGATTTAGGGCAAGAAGCTTTCGAAGCTTGTTTTGAATTGATCAAGGTCAAAGGAACATGTGCGTTTTTGTTAAAACAAGTGTATAAACTGCTAAGCTTGGTTAGCTTGGTTTTTCCCCTTTTTTTTTTTTTTTTTCTTGGGTTGTATATTCGGTTTTGTACAATCAACGTTTTTGTTTTTTTTCCTAAAGATATTGCTTTTTGGTTTAATCTTAAACTTCCCAAAAAAAAAAAAAAAATTCCGGCATTTTACGGCTTTTCCTGGAAAATAGAAAAAGAAAGAGAACACAGTAGCAGAGTAGTGTTTGGTCAGAGATGACATGAGGATACCAGTTACTTTGAATAAAATATTTTCTTCAATCATTTAAATTGAATTTTGACGAAAGAATTTTCCTTTCTGAAATCATCTTTTTGCTTTAAAAAGAAAAGTGTAGTGATGATTCAGAATAATGAACAAAAATTAAGAAATCTTTTTACTTTTTCGAATGAAATGTTAATAGAAAACAAGTTTCACTTAATTAATATTATAAATATTCATAAGCCAAATCAATCAAATCACAACTTAATATTTTTTTTAAATATTTTATCAAGGTTGGGTTTAGTTTATAAACTCATATTATTATTTAAAAAATAATAATTTATTTATATTGAGATAGATTAAATAAAAAAAATTCACGTTTTCAATTGTTAAAATCAATTAAATTTTATTTATTATTTAAAAAAATAATCACACTTGTTAAAAATACATTAATTATACTTTATATAATATCTTAATCAATGTTACTAATTATGGGTTAACATTTCTCTTGGAAAAAAATAAAAATATATAAGCAATACAATATTTATAAAACCAAAATTTTGTAATAATTAGTGAAGCTTTTTTTTACTATTTGTTTAGAATTTTGTCTAAAATTTTCTCATGACCTAATTTTAAAGATTTTTGTTAAAAATTTGTACTGGATTAAAAAAAAAAATTCTAAGTTCTTCTCTTCAAGTGATCCAATATTTTCTGATGTGCATATCTATATAGGGATCCAACAAATGGGCAATTGGGCATGCAAAGTAGACAACTCCACCCACTCCAAGTGTTCATATCCCATAAAATTCTTGAAGAATTTTATTTAACAAAATTAAATTAAACTTTTAAATATATAAATTTATTATTAAATTATATATTCTAGTAATATATATAGATAAATATTATTACTAATACTAAAATTTGGGATAGCCACAAAGACAAAAGTAGTGGTTATAAAATTTTTTTTCATAAGATGTCTATAGTTTTAGCAAAACGTGGATTGTTGGGTTCTTTAGAAAAAAAAAGTGAATTTGTTAAGATTTTTTATTAATTATTTAAAATTATTATAATTAAAAATTATTAAAAAAAAATAATACTTTTGTAGATATATTTATTAGCATAAATTTTATTTAATATTTTAATAAAATAATAATTTTACTAACTGAATTTATATTTTATTAATTTATGACATCAACTCATATATATATATATATATATTTTATATTAGTAGAGATAGAGTTAAGTGAGAGAATATAAAAAAGCTGGGCCAGCCCAATAAGCTGTATTTTGGATCCGCTCGGTACAGATCCTAAATATTTTATTTACTTGCCCACATATTTGCAGATTTCAGATTTGTCGGTTTGAACCGCAAAATTACCATATGAATGAAAGAACACAAGATTGAACGAAAGATATAATTAAGGTAATATATATATATATATTAAGTATTTTTATACCAATATACTTTTTTTTTTTTTAATTTTCACAAGCAAGAACATGAATCGAGCAGCTTGGGAAGAAAATATTGGAAAAACAGCCTCTTAATGTTTTAGGGTTGTGTTAGGGATCGAATGTTAACATTAAGGTTATTATATGAAAGAAGTTATAGATAAGAAAACATACCAAATAATACGATAAAAGAATCGAGAACATGAACCTGTATATATTATTCAGATTTAAAGGTAAATGTTTTTATATGTTTGGATATATCATATCACATTTTAATGTTTGAGCATGTTTGAGTTTAAATTTCAAATATGAATATTTTAACAAAGCACACTCTTAAAAGAAAGACTAATGCTGCTACAAGCTAGCAGTCAAATTGGCAGCAAAATGAGAATAAAATTAGAGACTAATTAATGCAAGAAAATTTGATTAGATTGTAAAAGAGCAGATTCAAGCAGGCACCCAAGTAGTAGCAAATACAACATTATGTCCTTTCCAAGTAAGTACAAGGTCGTCTTCTTCTTTCTTTAATCCCCATCCAGCTGCATGCTCATCAAGCATTGTTTTCACTTCCGAGACTGCGTCTTCACCAAAGCTAAGCCCCCGAAAACTGGCGTTTCGCATCCGCTGCACCCACCGGCTCTTCGGTTCGAGCCTCTCGACCCTCTGCAGACCTTCATGAGCTATTACGTTCTCAATCTTCCAACAAATATCAGCTTCATACCACTGCCTTTGCTTGCTTCCTTGTGGAAGAAACGTATCAACCGTATCGTATGGTATCCATAGATAATTGAAAGCTGACCTTAATCTGCATACCAAATTGTTTGATGTCAAATCCGCATCCTCGTCTACTAGAACAACCACCGTTGGGTCTAATCCGCGAAGCGCTTTGAGAAACATGGTTCGAAGAGATTGAGTGGATGATGGTTCGAACGAGTAAGGGTTTGAATTTGCATTTGAAAGCGGAGAAGACAAAGTTTCTTCTGGTATATAGTGAAGCATCATGTGACAGTTTATAACTAGAGCCTCACCACTTTCTGCAAATACTAAATGTTGAACTCGGAGCTGCTCGATCAAAGAGGAGAATCCATCGGCATAGCTTGAAGGAACCGCTCTGAATTCCAATATTACATTGCGCGACCTAGCAAAGTTAACCAATTTGGAGCCTAACTCTTCATAAGAAAGATCAAGCATTGGTGGGACATCTTTGGTGGCACCACTAGCAACTGTGAGTTTCAATAGTGGGGGTGCCTCCAGCCTATTAGCTATGGCATCAATCAATGTGGGGATTTGCATGCAATGTGTCAAGCTCAAATCAACTATGTGAATGACGGAATACCCTTCAACAGCTTCTAGTATGGCTGCATTTGCTGCTGTGAAACCGAACCGATGCCACGGGGTTAAGTCCACAAAGCTAGCCAGCTCGATGACAGAGAAAGTGTGGATGTCTATAGACAGATTGCAATGAGTATTTGCCATCGCTGCAAGCATTTTGCAAGTGCCACTTTTGGCTGCTCGGACAATAAGAGCTCGAAGGAAAGCACACGTTAAGCGCTGGTTGGAGTCACCATCTGGTGGTGCAATGTTGTTGAGAACCCAAAGAATTTGCTGCGCTAGAGTGGCATCGTTGCTTTCTATCGCGTTCGCACAATGGACTAAAAGTTGTTCCATGCAATTGGCATCACCAAAGCTTCCTAGACCCTTCGAGGTAGGGAATCCAGGCCACGGACGAGCCCGGTGAATTTGGTTTTTGTTCATTGTGGGATTTGAAAACGGAGTGATTCGGTGCGACGTTTGTGGTGGGATTTCAGTGAATTGCATCATGGGGAGTAAGAAAGAGAGGGAGAGAGAGAACCAAATTGAGAGTAGGGCAAATAAGAATCAGAAATCAGAAAGAGGGCAGAAAGATAGAAAAAGACCAGACTAACAGTGGGTACCTTGTCATTGGGAAACGATCCACACAGTAATGGTGAAAAAGTGAAAAAAAAAAAAAAAAAAAACACCAATTTATAGTGCAGTTTGGGAGAATTCTGCAAATGAATCACAGAAAAATTGACAGTTCAGCTTTTCTGATGATCTTATTTTCTTCTAACAAGGGAAAACTAAAAGGGACTGCTCAAAGATGGGTAAACTCCCATCCCCCAACCCCCCCCCCCCAAAAAAAAAAAACAACTTGGTTGAAGTCAAATTCCGCGAAAGAGACCGTTCCTGGAACAAAGATCAGCCTTTTCAGACTAAGTTGCTCAAACACGGATCCAAAACAACCTTTTTCTTGGCTACAAAAGGGTCTAATCCCCCTATTTCTGAATACCCTTTTTTGCTCTACCTCTAATATAATCAAAGAAAAGATAGATAGACAAAGAGAAAAGAAAAGAGAGAGAGTGTGAGAGGTAATTATAAAGGAAAGGAAGAGGGGAAAGGGAAAGGGGAAGGCTGGGCTGCTGCAACTTCTGTTGGATTTTTGGTTGCATGTGAGGATAGCCGGCCAAGGGATTGTCTATATGTGGGAGTTGGGATTTTGTCATGTAATGAAAAAGTGGGGATTATAAGGCATTTTAAGTTTTTGGCTCACTCACTCACTGATCACATGACATTAGCTTTCTCAATCTCATCATATCATGAAGAAATCATTTTAATGCAGGTCTTTCATTTTCTTTTTTGCTTTCTCTGCTAATTCATTTGTATATGATATCTTCAAACCCTAACTATACTGTTTGATTTCTCCATCTAGGTGGGATGGATTCAATTGTAAGGACAAAGTGTCTACATTTACTATGATTATTGATTGATGGATTCCATCGGATTTTGAATGTTTTTGACAAGTGAGAGAGAATGTGGTAGGCTGGCTCTGTTAAGAGGGTCCCTCAAAAGACTCATGGCAGCCAAAATCTTTGCATTTTATGATGAGACAAATTCAATAAAGGAATGGTCACTGTCTAACCCTAATGAAAATTGCTTCTCTTCCATAATTTTTATCTTTGTCTTTCTCTATCTTTCCCGTCATCATCATTCATTTGTGGTGAAAATCCAAGTTCTATCCTATAAAAGTATGTAAAAATTAAATAAAATAAAATTGCTTTACTGGCAATAATATGAGATAAATTACATACCTCCCCCCCCCCAAAAAGAAAAAACAAAAAAAAGGTAAACTATGAACCAAGGATTAACAACTAGTAGTTTTTATCTCTTTTTTTTAAAAAAAAGTTCATTAATTCAAATCCTCCTTCCTTTAATTATAATTTCTAATTCAAGAACAAAAGCAAAGAAAAAATGTTAAGGTTCAGTACAAACTTGAAAGTCTAGGTTTCAGTTGAATTAGATCTATTGTAACATCAAGCATGTAAAAAAAAAAAAACTTGTGTTAGAGTAACCCCTCAACTAAGCAAACTAAACTCAAACTTAATTAAAACAGTAATTATAAATATGTATGTATTTTACATGTTTTTTATGCACGAATAGCTCTCTGTCAAATGAAAAGACCATGAGTTTGCGAGTCCTGATGTTACCATTTGTCAGTCTCCTTTAAATTTTCCATTCTAATATTGTTTGTCATCTAAGATCAAATGTGAGCACTTCTTTTTAAGTTTTAGCAATATATATATATATATATATTATTGTCCCACATATCAATGCTCTCTAGGTTATACAAAAATATACTTCCAACATTCTCCAACTCTTTACTCTCTCTGATCTTTTTCTATCTGCAGTCACCCAACTTTGGAATCAAATTTTGTAAGAGATCTTATCCAGGGACCAGTTTTGGATATCCACAAGAATTTTTGAATTTGGAAATTTGTTGTAATTAAAATGGTAATATATAAAATATCTTTTTACTTCATCATCTCTCCATGTAGAAATTGACCCTTCTGCAACTCACACGTGATATACTTCCTTTTGTTCCCTTATTCAAGGACTGGTTTTTTACTTGCAGCTGCAACCCCACCATAAATAGACTACTCGGCCATGCCACCAAAGAAATTGGGACACCCTTCCTCAGTCCTCACCACCAAAACCCCCCCTTTTAATATGTTCATCAGATTTCCTTTCGTTCCTACTAACTTTTTCTTGGACCTCTACATTAATTACATGTTCCAAATTTAGGAAACTTGCCTTATCTTAACCATGAAAAAGCATCAACATTTAACTATACACACACGATTGACTTGTACAATTGAGATTCCAAAAAATTGATAGTTTGAGTTTATCTATATAATCATACTTTTTGTGCATGTAAAATTCTGAATTGATCAAATATTTATATCATGTGAATTGTAAATTTCGTTTTATATATGTTTAATGGTTGAAACTTTTTAATCTATGTAAATATAGCATAAAAAACCATAGATAAGATAATGTTATACTAACAATATCCGCTCACTTCATCTTCTCATATATATATATATATATATATAAAACTATATTATATATATATATCATTGTTTATTCCTCTTACATGCATGAGTGCAGTCTCTCAAAAAAGTTCTAAACAAACTAAGGTTATCATGTAGTAATTATAATATAGTTAATAACGTAAACATCTTAACCAAAGAAAGCTGACAAACTTTTTGCTGCCTTTACTTTTTTTTTTTTTTTAATTTTTACATTTTACAAGTTATCGAAATGCATGCAGCTAAAGAAGAGTATAAGAAGAATCTAAGGGAAGCATATAAGGAGAATCATATAAGTTAAGGAATTTAGGTTTAAATATAAATCTGTGAGAATTCTGATGAAGATTCTTAAACTTTGAGTTACAAGGACTAAAAGACATGTTAGCAAAAGAAATATTTCAGGGCATGTTTATTTCTTGGAATTTTTTGCCCAAGGGAATTCTCAGGCATCCCATGGTGTGTTTGTCTATATATATATATATATATATATAAGTCTTTGCTTTTGCATTCATTAAGACAACATAAAAAACAAATTAGCAAGCATGAAAGTATGGAATGAAACCATGTGCTTAAGATACCCAAAGTTTTCGTATAATAAATTAATTTATTTTAAGCACATTTGTCGTCGCAGTAATAAAGAAAATTGCCTTGTAAATAAAGATATTTATGGATAATGTCA
>JBBYHK010000005.1:2515728-2549873 GCA_038382065.1 Adansonia grandidieri
ATAACATAGATCGAATTGAACTCACATTTTTCTTTGAACATGAGATCTCCAAGTTAATAATTTCAGGTTATGATGCTTTCAATGTTAATTCATTGAAAATTGAATTCAACTCTTTATTGTGATTACTGATTTATTATCTCCATAAAGTTAATAAAATTATTTTACATAAAATTACATTATCGTGTACCAACTAGTGAAAGGTAATTCAAAACTCATTCACTAAAACCTATTTATGAAACTCACTTTATCTAATAGTATTTCTTTGAAAATCGTTTCATTGAATGTTATTTCACTAAAAAAAAAAAAAGTAAAAATAACCTTAGAATATATGACAGATGAGAGAGTTTTCTCTAACATTACTTTCAAATATTAGTTTTTCTTCCTTATTTTTAGAACAATCTTTAACTACTAAATGCTCATGTTACATAAGCTCCCATTTTGAAGACTTGTATTTAAGAGTTCCCATGATTCATTTGGGAACTTTTGATAAATTGGCAAACTCTCTCAATTTTTTTTTTTATAATTTTTTATAATTCACTCTTTTTCAAGTTTTTTCCTCAACCTTAATCTTTGTCCTGATCAACCTTGATTCACCTTGTTTATCACCCCCTCCAACCCTGCTCAATATTTTGGGCCTACTTCACCCATCCGATGCACCTTCCTCTCCACCGTCCCTCAATGTATTCCATTTCGCTTGTTACACTCCCTTGCAAAGAGCCCTCTACAATTTGTTAACTAGAGATTCCTAGTAAGCGATCAAGCTTAAATGTAGGTAAGAAGGTTAAAGAACAAGCTTCTGGAAATAAAAGAAGTTGAAAAATAATTGAGTGGCTAAGTTAACCCTACTTTTAAAACGTTTACTCTTATCGTGACAATGAATCTGTCGAAAGGGTAACAAAGAAATGTTATAGCTTTGCAGGGAAGAGAGGCTGATGTGATGACCTAATCTACCATCCTATTTGTATGTTATAGCAAACAAAAAAAATAAAAAATAAAAACCACTTAAACAATGTTTTATTTACGGGCATACCTTAAAAAACAGGACAAGTTCCATTAGTTTATACAAATATGGTATCCTTTCAGATGGTCAGCCAAACCCAATTTTATTTTGTGTTTCAGTAATAACAACAAATCTGGCATTGGGTATTATGAAAATGTTCGAAATTTTTTTATGGGTAATCTGCAGAAAATGTGCCGATAACAAGCCCGGGTTTGACAGAACCAAATGAAATTCCATTATCTTATCTTTCTTTGATTTGGACTAGTGACATCATAATATGGCAATGGTGGCATCAGCTTATTTGCAATCAGGTTATAAATTTTAGATCAGAGTCTTACTGAAAATAATACTACCCCTAGCTAAGGGAGAGTTGCTGCCTTGCTGGGACCATCTTTCCAAATAAAAACACTAGAAAGCAACGTTTGTTTTTTCTTTTTTTTTTTTTTTAAATAAGAACAAACAAAAGCTCAAATCATGATGGAAATGAAGGCAATATCTCAAAGATTCCGATTTGTGGGGTCGGGTAAGAGGGCGATTTGGATTAGCTTGAAGCCTTTGTTAAATGATGAAAGTAAACAAGTCCAGCATTTTGGGTTATTTTTAAGCAATCTGATATCAGTCTGCACCATTAATTATATCGGCATCTTTTTTTTTTTGGGTACAAAATGTTCTGCTAAATGGATGGTTACGTCAAATGTACGATGTTGAATCAAATCAAAGCACCACTCAATTGCACATGAGATGATAATTTAAAAAGTTTCGCCAAGTACAGGGTATCATTCCCTTAATGAGTGGTTCCCAAAGCTTCTTTCAGTAATACGCTTTGGGATTTTATAGCATACCCGTCTAGTTTTATTACTGTTTAATATGTCAAACATCATTCGATTCATACTTTACTAGTGGTCCATCCACTAAGTTAAAAAAAATGAAGAAAAGAAAATTACTCATCAGAATTGCTGCTACAGTTATGGATATCAATCTTTCATCTGATAATGAAGGTTCCATAACATTGGCAAGGCGGTAATTCCAATGAGTTTTACCTAACTTTTTTCAGTTTTCAGCCAACCAACCCGGAACTTTGGACTCAGCCGTGGCTAAATATGGTCCAAGATTGGTGGTTTCTATAGACTAGAAGAAGAGGACATGGGGAACCAGAATTATCCCTTTCAAAACCGCTGGCACCCTGACATATACCAGATGTTGCAGAGGTCAAGGAAGGAAGGGAGCATCTTAGAGTTTAATGTCAAGGAAGCTTATCCATACGGTGTGAGCTCAATTTTAATTTTCGTCTTTTTCACTAATTCTACTGCATATGTAATAACTGTAAGTGTTTACAAATCATGAACTCCTTGATAAAACCCTCAGTAACAGTTGTTCTGTGTTGAAGATCAATGTTCAGAATGTTAGGAGCACAAGTTTTCTTCTGAACATCAAGGCTGAACCAGATGGTTGCCGACTAAGGCTAAACTAAACCCTTTGATATGTACCGATAAAGGCATGTTAAATACTTGCCTAATGATTTTCAAGAAATTATTTCAGTCTTTCACTAGCAATTTTATTGGTTACCATTGATTGCTTGCTCAGCCCGTCTTGTCGTCTTCTCAGAAACTAGTAAAACCTGTTGTCTTAAGCATTTTTTATTTTTTTTTTTTCAGATTAGCAAGTGATCCTTGGTATACATGTTTGTCGTATAGTAAAACGGAAATGGGGACCAATGGAAGAATTGTCAACTCTTATTTGTTAGCCAGTAATTTACATGGGAGTTAACCTCCTTCTTCCAATGGCTGCCATTTGCTTAGATTGACATGTCTGCAACAAATATCTTCATGATCACCAACTCCCAGTGGATACTGCATGACTAGTAACTCCAGTAGGCTTGATGAAGAAGCGCTGGGAGCAAACTCTGCAACTTTACACCATCTGTTGCAGACGCTAAAGTTTGCAGATTTTAGAATAGAGAGCTGTCTTAAAAATGTCTCTTTTGACAGATAATTTCCCTGAACAGGGTCATCTCTGAAACATGTTGAAGACCTGTTTGATAAATGACATAGGCCCATTATCTCGGTGGACCCCCCCCCAAAAAAAAAAAAGAGTTGACAATGATGGCATACCAACCAAGCCAAGAGACCTTCTGGGAGTGGGACATGTAACGTCAGTCCTCTGCCCGGGGATGAATGGGACTACATATACCACACATTTGACAAGAAAATGAAGATTTTTGACCAACCAATTTCAGTGTGAAGCCAGTTAATCATTTAAAAGTATCTTAAATTTATTTCCAGCTTCCAAATGTTCCTATAATCATGCCTAAATAATGAAAATGGTTCACTTGACTCGGTTGCTAACAAAGTTTTAACGACATAGAAGGGATGACATTTCCAGGTTTGCCTCACCCTGGAGTAATTGGAACTGCACCATCAATGGAACTCCCGAATATTTGGAATCTGAGAGAAGATTAAGTTGCAGAAAATGGCCAGAAGTCCCTAACTATGTAGGGTTTCGCTTTGCATTCGTGACCATTGGCAAACCTGCAATCGACGGATAGCTGCCTGTTACAGAAGGTATACTAATATCAACCTCGTTACCTAATCTTTCATCGCGAGTATCTACCTAATCACTTTGCAGCTATGTTTGAGATGTCGCCCGAACTAGTGCTGTGCATATAAAGCTTTACAGATGCAATTTGATTGAACATCCTGAAAATCGGGACTTGGTCAGGGTAATTATTCCAACATTTGAACTGCAATGGCTACGTCTAGATAACAAGAGGCCGCCTCTACTCCTGAAAGGTTTCCTGATGGTTGACGTACATTTGAAGATAATGATTTCATGAATATGGAGTCTGCGACTAGTCATATGGTTTCGTTGGTTACTTCTCTTTATATAAAACTTGAAAGCATCCAATGCTGCAAACATGATATACCCAAATGTCTAATGAAATTCTAATTTAAATTAAAACATTTTTTCCTACCGGAAACAACTGCATGGGATATACATGCCAGATGCTCAAAGAACATCTTAAATGCAGGATTGCCAACTTAAATCCAGACAGGTTTAAATCAACTTGGAGAAAAATCTCTTATTAATGGAGTGTTTTAGCATTTCGAATTTCGATACTCAACAAGTCTGCTTCCATTGCATTTGCTATAGTGCAGTCCTTCAAGAACTCATACAATCAGGCACCCTATTGCCTTACTGATCCCTGAGAAAAAAATGGTGGCGGTGAGATGTACCTTCTGAGCTATCTTAGTGCCCAAGCACATTATCCCTCAATGCTCTTGCAACCCCTGCAATTACATCTGCTATCTTCGACCCCGTGGAATTTATATTTTATCAAACCCTGAATGAACTATTTCCTGCTGCACTTAAACCACCCCAAATTTTGACTGAGCTAAATAACCTGTGTGAATACCAGCCTTTATTTATGAATACCGAATATGTTGGAATATACACGAAGTGCGAAAATTAGACAAGCTGACAGCCATGATACATAATTACCAAGTAACAAGGCCAGAGCCATTAATTTCTACATGTCTTAAGAACTGCGGATTTTAGTGCATATTGTTTATTTTGGAAGAATATTGAGCCCCCGAAAAACAAATAAAATAAAAAAACTGCAAATGATTCATTGATTGGAATTACTCTGCATAAATATTTGAAAACGAATTAGCTTATCCGCTATCAAGTCAATAATTAAGATTTAGTATCTCTTTTTGAGAACAAACAAAAGCTCAAAGATTCTAAATTTGTGGGGTCGTGTCAGAGGGTTTTGGATTGGCTTTGAAAGTTTGTTTGCATCCCAAAATAATGGAGCCAAACAATTCCACTGTTCGGTTAAAGTAAACAACATAATCAAATAATCAATCCACTGGTCTAATTAGATTATCATGTTTTGGGGTTCAATGTCTTTGCCAATGGATGGTTACATCAAATGTACGAAATATTGTAGCAAATCAGAGTCCGACACCACTCAAAAGAATTTCCATCAAGTTTATCAATATTCTAGGCGGTCCATTCTTCAAAGAAAAAAAAAAAAATACCCCAACACATTGCTATAAAAAAAATGTAAGTTTTCTAGATGCTGACAACTTTGATGAGTTCTCACTATCATCATACGAACTGTTTCTTGCACTTAGCTAAACCGAGGCGGCAATTCTCAAGTCTGAGCCATGGCTTACTATGGTGCAAGAGTGGTGGTGCCTATAGACCTGAAAAAAAAGCCATGGGAACAGGAACATCCCCTCCACAACCGGTGGCACCCGGACATACCAGCTGTTGCAGAGGTCAAAGAGGGAGAGGTTTTCAGGGTTGAAATGGTGGATTTTAGTGGGGGTGGAATTACAAATGACTACTCGGCTGATGATGTCAAGCGTGCTGATCCATCTATTGTGAGTTCTAGTTTCGATCTCCAGGAAAATTATCTCCATGGAAAATAATAGTAGCCACATATCAAAAGTCAAGCACAAATTATTCCTGTCAGAGCATAGAACTTTTCCTATATAATTTCTTAACGATTTTCAATGTTTCTTGTCAGTAATTTTATCTGCAATTACTTGGTTGTTTTTTAAGGGGAAAAGAATTTCAAAAAATGGTCATGCACATTTGTCAGCTAGTAGTATTGTTTAAGAGTCAAAACTTCCTTTAATGGGTGACATTTGGCTAGACTAACAAGATTGATACAAATATCTCCACGATCTCCCTGTTTTTCCCCACCGCTTATTCCATGGCTCCTCCAACTCCAAGACTAGTAGTGTCAATAGACTTGAAGAAGAAGAAGCCATGGGAACAACCTCAACCTCTTCACAATCGTTGGCACCCTGAAATACCTTCGGTTGCATGTTAAAGTTAATGAAGTCTTTAGTGTAGAAATGGTAGACTGAAAAAACTCACTTTTGTTAAAGGTAGAGACACTTGTACAAAAAGCTAAATATAAAGATTATTTGTCAGATAATTTTACTTGAACTGAATCATCTTTGAAATTTGCTGGCTATGCTCAAAATATTTACGTAAATGAACACAGGTCCATTATCTCAGTGGGCCAATAAGAGTTCTAGACAAGGATGGCATACCTGCAAAGCCAGGTGATCTTCTTGCGGTGGAAATTTGTAACCTAGGTCCTCTGCCGGGTGATGAATGGGGTTTTACAGCATCATTTGACAGAGAAAATGGAGGAGGTTTCTTGACAGACCATTTTCCATGTGCAACCAAAGCTATTTGGTATTTTGAAGGAATTTATGCCTACTCTCCTCATATACCGGGTGAATTTTCCAACTATTCCCTATTTTAAAACCTATGTTAAGGGCTTTGAATGTCGGATGTGTATATGTGTTCAATACAGGTATATTTATTTATTTTTTAAAGATTTTCAAGTATGTGGAAGGTCTTTAGAAAATCATATCCTTATACCCATATCCAAATATATGTTGAACACAAGTACTTCAAAACTAGTTATAAGCTTTTAAAGATTGAAAATGATTCAGATGACTCTGCTTACAAAGGTTTATATGAATATCAGGTGTGAGATTTCCGGGTTTGACTCATCCGGGAATAATTGGAACCGCACCATCAATGGAACTTCTGAATATATGGAATGAAAGAGAAAGAGAAGTAGAAGAAAATGGCCATAAGTCCCTAAAACTATGTGAAGTTTTACATTCACGACCATTTGCAAACCTTCCATCAACCAAAGGCTGCCATTTAGGGAAGGTAGTTTACAATCAGTTTCCTTAATCAATACTTTAATGTATTGCAGGCTGAAGCTGAGTTTGAGATTACCACAATATGATTATTTAGATGCAATTTCCAACTATGAGACTTGTTATTGGTAGAGTGATAATATGCTAACATGTAATGCAATGGCCATGAGTAGATAAAAAAGGGGACTGCCGAATGGGAAAAGATCGCTAAGGAGGCGGCAAGGACGATTCCAGGAAGAGAAAATGGAGGAAATTGTGACATCAAGAACCTTAGTAGAGGTTCAAAAGTATATCTTCCGGTGTTTGTAGAAGGAGCAAACCTTAGCACTGGTGACATGCATTTTTCACAGGGTGATGGTGAAATCGCATTCTGCGGAGCAATTGAGATGAGTGGTTTCCTGGAGCTTAAGTGAGTTTCAATTTTCATGCCCCGAATTTTCATACCATATTATGCTAGGAATCGCCACTTAAAGTTAACCCCCAAAAATTTCGCTCCATCTATAATAATTTATACCAAAATCAAGTAGTAATTCTCCGACTTTTGCATGTATTCAATGGTTCAATAGGTGTGAAATCATGAGAGGTGGAATGAAAGAATACCTTACTCCAATGGGGCCAACACTTCTTCATGTCAACCCGATCTTTGAGATCGGTCCAGTTGAACCCAGATTCTCAGAATGGTTGGTGTTTGAAGGAATAAGCGTGGATGAGAGTGGAAAGCAACATTTCCTTGATGCAAGTGTTGCATATAAACGTGCAGTACTCAATGCTATTGACTACCTCTCGAAGTTCGGGTACTCCAAAGAACAGGTCAGCTCCTGCAGATATTGAACCTTAAAAAAAGTGGACATTTCTGCTCAAAGAAATCACCTATAGTTAAGTTATTACTGATCTAAATGAAACAATGTGATCATCAGATGTACCTTCTGCTATCTTGCTGCCCATGCGAAGGAAGGATCTCCGGAATTGTGGATTCACCAAATGCTCTGGCAACTCTTGCTATTCCAACTGCTATCTTCGACCAGGTATCATTCTATCCAGAAAGTTAACAAATATTATCATCACTCAAGTTTTTCCAGGCTCCGAATACTCGAATTGCCTATTTGTTCATTCCTCTTTCTGCTTACAGGACATTCGCCCAAAAACTGGAAAGGTGCCAGTAGGGCCTCGGTTAGTGAGAAAACCGGATGTGCTAAGATGCACATACGATGGAAGTCTTCCCACAACAAAGAACCCGGCTGCCTTGATGTAACTTTCAGTCTATGGAGCTAAGAGCAAGAAACTGCGATGTTGGTTCTACATTTCTACGTGTAGTGGGGGCTTTATGCATATGGAAACAATTATAGATGAAAAACAGTGATGTGAAAGAATGAACTCCCGACTTCTGGCTTAGGTGGAAACAATGTTTTCAATGACGGACAAAGATCAGGTTCTCAAGAGAATGTAGTATGTAATAAGAACTTCTGCATAATCCCTATGCCTACTATATACATCGACATTGCGATTAACTATGATGGAAAATGAAAGATGATAGTTAACGCTTGACCCCATTTAAAAGAACCAGCCCTGTTATCTAAGAACTGGCATAAAAAGCCTTCAATATGTATATACGCATATCCAAATGCTATTTGTCTTGGTGAATAGATGCATTTATAAGGAACTATTTCATATAGACAAATAAAGGGTACAAACTTGGTTGGCTGGAAGGGTGGAAGAGGCCGAGAGGCTAACCAGTCTCCAGTTGTTGCAGACAATGGATTTGTTGGTTGGTTGGTTGGAAAAGGTAGCTAGGGTTTTTCATGTTGAAAGCTTTGGGCAATGGCCCATTTGGATTTGGTATCATCATTGACTTGGAGACAAATCAATGTAAGTTTTTTTTTTTTTTGGAAAATATTAGATAAAGTTTGGGTCACTTTGAACATCAAATTTAGCTAACCCATCAACCATGAAGTGTTATTTCCCTTGAGCTATGAGAGATGGAAGCAAATTTCTGTGGTGGCTTTGAGGTGCTGAATATGGAAAGAAAATTTTCGTACCAAAACTTTTCATGTTGTACGTATATCCCTTATATAAGCATTCATTCAATAAAACAGAGCAATATGCCAGGAGAAACTCCTACAGAATTCAAGTTCTAGTTGGGGTGTCAAATTTTCAACCCCATTGTCGATAGTTAAAACTTCAAACTCATTTTAGTGAGTTACGAATTTACCATCAATCATGTCAATTTAAACATTGATATTGCATAATTTAAAATCATTTATGCCAAAGATATACACGACTCAAGATTCACATGTGAATTTTGTTCTCCCAAATATAAAAGTTGATTTTAAAAAACGGTTTTTGAATTGAAGTTGTAATGCCGGCTCAAAATTTGGCAATGTTTTTCCAAAAACATCAAGACAATGTGCAATGACTACCGAGAGAATTTGTGGTTAAAGTGCAAGTTAAAGGTCAACCGAGGGAACTCAAAACACACAGAAAATGCAAAAATTGAATACTAAATTTAGGGGTGTATTGACAGCTTTACTCGCAACGAAAGGACCGATCATAACTCAGAAATGAATGGAAGGCATAGCTTGAATCAAAATTGCAAACGGAGTAGGGTATGCATAACTTTTAAAAGTATTTATCTTCGTTGATTATTGATGGGATCCTTAAAAGCTTAAAAACATGAAAAGACAAAAAGCAGCTTGCTTGGTGGATATATTTTGTGTTTATTAGTCAGGGCATTTTATGCCTTGTTACTAGTGGTACGTTACTGCATTTCCTTTCTTTACAAAGTATTGTCTTTAAAAATAATTATAATTTTACTTTATGAAAAGAATTAAAGCAAAAATATTTCATGGGTTTTTTTCTTTTTATATCTAATCTATACATAAAATAAAATAAATAAAAGACTTTCACTATTAACAAATGGAAACTAATAATCTGCTATTTTATAAATTATCTTATTCTCATTCTTTCAAAGTTCTCAAAGTGTTCTAATTATTATTATTATTTTTTATATTTGTGTCATTGGAATTTATAAATATAATAATTAACAAAAAAAATTAAAATTAAAAAATTGATCTGTAAAAAACTTATATGGGTTGGGCTTTGAAGGGTCGGTCCATCCGTATTTTGTAGTCCAGACTTTCACAGCCATAAGCATAGGGACAGCAATTGACTAAACGCTGCGTTGGGTTTGTTTTTTTTTTTAAAAAAAATTAAGCTAGTAAACGTTGTCGTTTAGTTAAAAAAAAAAAACCTCCCCTCCTTTTTCGTGCGAAGCCAAGCTGTAAATGGCCATAAGGTCCTTGAATTTCACGATAATCTCTCTTCCCATCCACCGCCACCACCGTCTCCACCTCTCTCTCATCTCCTCCACTTCCTCCATCTCTCTTCCCTCTCCCTCCCCTTCTTCTTTCTTTCCCCTCTTCCTTCGTGGAATTGCCTCCAAAACCGCTTCCTTTATCTTCTCTGAACAACAACAACAAGAGAGAAGACGCTTTTCGTTAAAGGAGCTAAAAGAAGCCGAAATCCTGGCTCAAAAGATTGGAAAATCTAATAGGCGCCCTGGTGCGCCTTCTAAATCTAGGGTTTACGCCGATGTCAACGTTGTTCGGCCTAAAGAATATTGGGACTACGAGCTCCTTACTGTTCAATGGGGGTATTTTTCTTCCTATTCTCTCCCTCTATCTACTGAGCCTTTATTTTTTTTTTTTTATGTGTGTTACTACGCGTATCTTTTTTTTTTTTTTTTTAATTTCAAAAGTTTGAGTTTAGTTTTTTAATGCTGTTTGGTGCCTGTGAATTTGAATCCTAGGTTTTTTTTTTGGCTGGAAAATTAGATTAAACTTAACTGATTGGTGGAAAGATCGTAAAAAATTAGTTATTGATTGATTTGAGTACCGTTTTGGCAGGGAACAGGATGATTACGAGGTGGTGAGGAAGGTCGGGAGAGGGAAATACAGTGAGGTTTTCGAGGGGGTTCATTGTACGGATAACGAGAAATGCGTTATCAAGATTCTCAAACCGGTCAAGAAGAAGAAGGTTCGTTCCGTTGGCATTGTATTACTTCAATTGATTTTTTTTTTGTGTGTTTAATGTAACTTGGTTTAATTAAAAATGACTGTTTGGAATGCAGATTAAGAGGGAGATTAAAATACTGCAGAATCTTTGTGGAGGGCCAAATATTGTGAAGTTGCTGGATATAGTTAGGGATCAGCAATCAAAGACTCCAAGTCTTATATTTGAATATGTGAATAATACGGATTTTAAAGTGCTTTATCCGACGTTGTCTGATTATGATATTCGATATTATATCTATGAACTTCTGAAGGCAAGTAAATGATTTGCTTGTTTCTTTATTTATTTATAGGTGCTTATTGACATTGAAATTGAAATGAGATGCATATTCGTAGGCCTAAAGGCACATTTCATTTGTCTTGGAGCTCTTGTTGCAATAAAACTTTAAGTTCAAACCTAGGTGATTAGGCTAGAGTTCATGGTAGGGGGGAGAGATGGTTTCCTTTGGTTCTGGTACCTAGCTTCTGGGTCAAAGAAAGTGTATTTCCTTTGTTTAAACTTGAAGCTAGATCAGTAGATAGTAATTTTTCTTCTCTAGGTCTTTAAATGCCGTTCTCCTCCCTTTATAAATCAATAAGGGTATTGAGATGGTGGGTATAAATGCTTTGGGAATTATAGGTCTTGTTCATACTTTGTTTGGTATATGCTTGTGGAGCTGGATTATTAACTTTGTCTACAACATTGACTTGGGGTAACCATTGACTCTATTTTAAGAAATATGTAGAATATACTTGGATGTCTTTGCGATTTGTCAATACTTTTTTGGCTATAAATTATTGTTGGCTTCTGTGACAAAAATTTAAGTGTGCCTGAGCGATGGATCCAAGGGTTGAAAACACTCTTAGTGTCTGAGAATATACCTTCATGTTTTGATCTATTCCTCACCATTTTGAATTGAAGGATCTTACATGAGCATGCATGCCATAGATTGGGAGTATCTTATACGAGCACAGATGCCCAGATGTTTAATTATGCTTAGATTGTTTTTTGTGACTTATTATGATTACGCATATGCAATGTCATGGATGCTGTCATATCATTATTTTAAGGCCTAAACTATTTCCTGTTCTGATTGATGTCTGAAATATTTAAAATTCTTTGGTGGATGCTTTTCTGCCATCATGAATCATGATTGAAAGATTGCATAAGGTGTTTTTCATAGTCAAATGTGACAATTGCTACTTTTTGATTCGAATTTATTGTCTTGTGAACCTTTTGTGCTATAATCACAATATTTTGAATTTTAGCTGATGTTTATGCATGGTTATTTGCTGTCTATTCAAAAAATTTCAGCACCTCTAGATTTCATTTGTAAGATAGCTCTGCTTATAATGTGAATCTTGATATTTTTGTCTTTTGTTTGGAAAGAAAAGAGATAGCTCAATCTTTAAGTATTTTGAGTCTTTATTTTTAGGCTTTGGATTATTGCCACTCACAAGGTATTATGCATCGAGATGTGAAGCCCCATAATGTGATGATTGATCATGAGCAGCGGAAACTTCGTCTTATTGATTGGGGCCTTGCAGAATTCTATCATCCAGGGACAGAATACAATGTTCGTGTTGCGTCAAGGTTTGTTTCCCTTTTGGCATTTCGTCTTTTAACTTAGTGTTGTTATAGCAGATAGTGCGGAGGCTTGGAGAAATCATGAAGACTTGCATTCATTAGTGCATTTGGGGGAAGAAAATATAATGCAATATAACAGCTGAAAATTTTAAAAATGAAGAAGATTAGGAATTGAAGACGTAGTATGTATGGGAAATAAAAAGGACAAAGGGTGGGAAGAGCCGGGGGGGTAGAGAACTGTTGTATAGGAATTCTTCTTAAGATAGTAGATTGCTTGGTATTTTATATAGCTTCTTGTCACTTATTTTAGTTCTGACAAGATGTTAGTCTAAGGTTTTTATTACATATTAGAATAGGAGCATTTTAGTAGATGTCACAATTCTCATTGCCATATTTTTGCAAACGTATCAGCTTGTGCTTTTTCAGAATTAAGGTTTCTTGGTATAGAAAATTTACACTCCTTTAATTGACGTGTTACTTTTTTCCTTTATCACTTCATTTCTGGTTTGCAGATATTTTAAAGGCCCTGAGCTTCTTGTTGACTTGCAAGACTATGATTATTCTTTAGACTTGTGGAGCCTTGGTTGTATGTTTGCTGGAATGGTGAGTACTACCTTTAGATTATTTCACCCTTTTAGGCTTAGATCACTTCTTCAGAGGTAGGCTTTCATAATCTTTACCCTGGCATTTCATATATCAAATTCTCCTTGTGTACATTTGGGGTGTTATGCGAGTAGACGTGGATATCTTTTGGAAAGCCTTATCATTATGATGTCTCGGCTCAAAAGCCACCCTCAGTATATGGTCATTGGCAATCAGGCAAATGGAATCTGTTTTTCCTAGGACCCTTTGAATATGTTCAAATATTAGTGTCCTTCATTTTTATGGGATAGAATATCTCCATAGATGGGCAATCTTGATCTACTTGCATATTCATCCATGGATGGCAGATAGCTGAGGAGGATTGAAATTTGATATATCACCAAGTTATTAGATGCTCTCTTCAGATGCTTATTTTTGGGGGTTGTGCTATACAGATATTCCGAAAGGAGCCATTCTTCTATGGGCATGATAATTATGATCAGCTGGTCAAGATAGCCAAGGTATGTGAACTCGCGGATGTTTTAAGTAACAATGAACAGGCAGAACTGTATTGTATTGTGTGCATCCTTGTCTTGTAATGACATTTTTCTGTTGTTGACGCTTGTTCAGATGTTCTCTTGTTATTTATTATTATTGGTGCTGTCTTTTAAGAAATACCATGCTTATCTTATGCATCACTGAGGTCTAAGGCGAGTCTTTTCATTGAGTGTTTCAAATTGAATATATTTGGGAAATAAAATTAATCCCTATGGTTCTTAAATAGTTATCTTTTTCTGCGTTAGGTTCTTGGGACAGATGAATTAAATGCTTATCTGAATAAGTACCGAATAGAATTGGATCCACATCTTGTAGCCCTTGTTGGGAGGTTGGTATAATCACTTTATCAGATTGATGACGCAGAAGTGCTGTTATTTCCAGTTGAGAAGTATATTGTTTTCTTTATACAGGCACAGTCGAAAACCTTGGTCAAAGTTCATTAACGTTGAGAATCAACATCTGGCATTACCTGAGGTAGTATAACTAGCAATTTCTTATACAATTCGGGATGTTCGCTGTGTACTGTACTATCTTTAACCTATACTTTTGTTTTTCTTGCAAGGCTGTTGACTTTCTTGATAAGCTGCTTCGATATGATCATCAAGAAAGGCCAACTGCAAAAGAAGCAATGGTAAAACTCCTGATCTTTATGAACCTATTTAAGAATACCCCTGTATTTACCGGACAAAACTTTCGTATAATGTCTGCGGGAGTGCATCTGAAGACACCTAGTAATGGTGTTATCTTTTAACGTGCCCTTAATCTTGCCAATGAGTTACCTAACCGGATGTTTTTATCGTCATGCAGGCTCATCCTTATTTTAACCCAATTAGAAACGCTGAAAGCAGCAGAACTTGTCCATAGCATGCTGAACTCGTGATGCTGTCAAAACATGGCGTGGCATCTTCATTGTGCTGGGCTAAGGTTCCTGCCTGTGTTGTCTGACTGAAGATTACCTGTATGTGGTGGTTGAGCTTTGCTATTAAGAAGTCTTTCAGAAAAAATATTTCTGCATATTCCAGTCTCCCACAAGGGAAATTTTAGTTTTTATTGCTGACTTTTCATGTTTGTCCTAATATTTGCTGATAATCTTTTGAGTTCTTCAGATGAGAACAATTCCTAAACTGATTTCACTGCGCTTCTTGTTAATGAACTTAACTACACTTTCTGATCTTTGGCCTCAGATATTATGATGTATTCTCTGGTTATGCTTTCATTTCGTCTGTCTCTTCTATGGGTTTCTTTTGGTTTTACTTTACTGGCTATTAGGTTCTTGGTTTCGGTCCATTGGATTACGTATACCTGTCTTATGGCTTACGTGTATGATCTGTTTGAGGTGGACTTTGAAATGAATTTTGGATTAGCCTTAAATAAAAATTTTTATTTAAAATTAATTATAAAATATATAAATATTAATGTAAAAATATTTTTTTTATTTTTTTTAAAAATAATAAAATAGGTTATTGGGTTGGATTGGGTAAGAGAATATAAAAAATCAGATTACGTTTCTACTTATGAATAAGTTTAATTATAAGTTTTCATAAGTCTAATTATAAGTTAAGGTGGCTGCTATTTTATCACCTGGGATAGATATAAGAATACTTCTCACTTTGGCCACTGTCTAGATTTTTATAGAAAAATGAAAAATTGAAAACAAGGCTAAATGGGGAAAGTGGAGAATGAAAATTATAATTCAGAGGTTTGAAAAAGTTCAAAATTCACTGGCATTTTATTTACGGTTAATGTGTAAATTTGTTATAATTTAGAAGTAGATATTAAAATTTGTTCTTATACTTTATTTTGAATGATATTTACTATTGTACTTTCAAAATTATAATAAATTTATCATTATATTATTGTTTGATTAAATTGTCATTAAATTTTAATTTTTGATTAAATTTTGTCACTTAACTTAGATTTTGAAAGATTTAAAATAAAATTAATTTATTAAAAATATAAAAATTAAAAAAAAAACATAGTATTTTTATTTTATAAAATACAGAAGCTTAATTTTTATATCATTTTTTATTAATTAATTTATTAAATCTTAATTATTAAAATACAATATTTGAAAGAATTTTTTTATTAAATTATTTTAAAATCATATAAAATCGAAGTTAAGTAAAAATTTAAATAAAAATAAAATTTTATCGACAAAATTTAATCAAATAAAAGTAGAGTGATAAAATTTAATATTGAGTTAAATTATTATGATAAATTTACATTTATTTCAAAGTATAATAATAAATATCAATCAAAATAAAGTATACTAACAAATTACAATAACTTATAGTATAATAACAAATTTGCTCTTTAACCCTTTATTTATAATTGTAAATTGTAATTGTTGGATCAAAGCTCCACCGGATATGTTAGCTATTATGTTAAATATTTATTTATCATATTACTTAATTTATTTTATATTTTCACATAAAAATATTTCTATTTGGAGATAATATAGGGAAAAAAATGGTGAATTGATGATATGATATTTTCTCCCCGTAGGAAATTAAGCTGAATCAGCTCGGTGTCAGGCTTGAGTTCGGTTTGGCAGGCTTAGTAAACTTTAAATATAGACATTAAATATTATGTTTTCCTCATTTGCTTTTATATTTATATAAAAAATAAAAATTTTGATTAGTCTTGAGAGCTTTTCGAATTAAATAATAGAATATTTAAATTTAATTCAATTCGATAATAAATGAATTAAATTAAAATATTAATCAAATTTAGTTCGAGTCTTAGTATTTTTATTCCGTGTGTTTTCTAGAGGTCTAGTTTTATGAAAAAAATATATTTGACAATTCATATATATTATGTTTCGTTTATATTTTTATGTCAATAAATAATCGTGTAAAAAAATTAGATTTATAATACGTAAATAAAGTGTACTAAATGTATTTAAATATATCTTGTCATATTTATTTATATTTATTATATGTTCGTGTCATAATTTTATATTACATTTAAAATTTATTAATTGTACGAAAAACAGTTAACCCACTCATCCTTAAATAAAAAAAAAAAAAAAGAAAACCCCGAAATTATGAGGATAGAAAAACCCCAAGGTTACGTAAAGCTCCGAAAATCTAATTTTCTTACGTAAACCAATTTATTTTCTCACTTTCTTTTAGCTAATTTATTTTCTCACTTGTAATCATTGCCTTTTCTATTTGATGTTTTAGCTAATTTGCTTATAAATTATTAACGAAAAGAAAAGTGAAGAGAAAAAAAAATACCTTGAATTTCCAAATATTTAATCTGCTAACATATATGGAATTTTCAATCATTTACTGAAACTAGAAGTTCAAATTCCAATGGTCAATTAATAATTGGAAATTTTTAAATAATAATTTCAAGTGGCAAAACATGCTTTTACAATAACTAGTTCTATTTTCTTGCTTTATAATCACATCAATTTGCTTATGATTCATGAGCTAATATAAATAAGATTTATTATAAACTGTTTTTTTTTAAAAAGAAAAAAGAAAAGAAAATAAGATCAGGAAGAACTTTTTGCGAATATTTTGAAGAATCTTTATCCATGATTTATTATTATTATTATTATTATTATTATTATTATTATTATCATCTTTATCAATAAAGAAGAGTAGATAATAAAGAAAAGTACAATCTGCTTTTTGGTTTAGAAAGGGAAATGATAGGAGAGAAGAAGGGTTGATTTCTTTTAAAATGACAAGGATCCCTTAACCACTCCTTGGCAAGTGTCCCTAACTTTTCTTTATAGTTTTGATGGGTTTTTATAATCCTTGAGGCTTGAGAGGCCCTCCAAAAAAAAAAAAAAAAAAAAAGTGAAGCCATTTTGCAATTGGCTTCATGTCAATCTTCTAACTTATTATAAATGATTTTAGGTCTTTGGGGTAAATTGTCCCACAAATCCATCAATTTAAAAAAAAATTAAAAAAAAATTTACAATTATTTAATTATAATAAAAAATTTATATAAAAAATGGATTTTGTACAATATTGTGATGAATTTAGCTATTCATGATTTCAGTTAATAACAGTAAGATATATGCTTTGCCTAAATGTCTCCCAAGTTTTCAAGTATATATAACTCTATAATCTCACCAACCTCTTTTAATTTAAGCTTTATGGTTATTGATAATTGATCATGAGGATATAAAAAGCGTGCCTTACACGCTCCTGAAAAATGATGGTAAGCATTAAAGATTCAACATATAAATAAAATAAATAATAGAGACAAATTTAGGACATAGCAATCCCAAAGCTTAGCTGCTTATGTGACATTTGCCATATAGTATAGGGGAACCCTTCCTGGTGAGAGGACCCTTCCACTTCATATAACCATTAGATTGGCTTTGGCTTTTCCTAACAGATTTAGAGAATCTGATTTAGTTTGAGTCCATTTTTTTTTTTTTAATTTTATTATCTTTCCATTGACACTCTCTATCTTCATTAGTTGCTTTTCATGAATATTTTTATTTTATCGAGATTCAGTTAACGAATGCTTATAAATAATGGTTAGCATTGAATGTCAATTAACATTTTTTAAAAAAATTTAATTATCACAATTCAGTATTAATACTCACACGCAAATAATTCTTTCCATTGATTCAACATTAAGTATTTTAAATCATCTCAATGCACTATTTTTATAGTAGTTTTATCATTTTTTTTCCTTTTGGTGCAAATTAAGAAAGCAATCTTGTCTAGTCTCACCCTTCAGGATTTACCAATCAAGTTTACAATTACGTCGATCTATTCGTTTTTAATTGGGGTTGGACTTTAGAGGGATACAAAATCTTATGCACCTCTCCTTTTTGGCAATTTTCTTTTGTACATGTCAACATCTCTGTCAAAATCCTTCTTCTGTCAAAAGTTGTTGAATAACGAAGCCAAGACCTATGACACAACTGAGGCACAAATACATTCATTCATGTGTAAAGACAAAATTGTGTTGATTTAAATTACAAGTGGGTGGGCGAGGTGGCAGCTTTTTAGTTCTTCCTTGAAACCCAATCAATCCTGAAAGTGAGCTTTTCAGGTTTGAGAAAACTTCAGCTGAGTCAAATTGCTGTTTAACATCCAGTGCCTGGCTCATTGTTTTGTTTAAAAGGCTTTAAAATTTAATATAAACTAACAACTTGTTCGAAATGAGTGCCATTATAGTATTAGCTGCTTCCAGCCAGATCATTCATGGCATGGCATGCATGGGCAATGTTATGGATATACCATGGAAACATGCATAGCAATGCATGCATTTCCATTCATGATGATGATGTTATGAGGAACTGAACGACGACGGGGCAGGTCCTTTGAATGTGTTCTTATCCCTAACCATAGTCCCTCTCGCTATGCTCTCAGTTTCAGAAATTTGTCTTTTTTGTAATACGGCTGACGATGAGCTAGGAATAGATATGCCAATGAGTTGGGTTAAATTCTCACTCAAGAATTTTTTATTAAAATTTGAATAGAATTAAATTAATTTAAATTAAAAAAATATTTAAATTCAATAAAATATTAATAAGGTTGGTCCAATCAAATAAATTATTTGACTCATGACTAGATTAAACCTTTATAAACTTTTACTTTATTAGTTTTATTTAATTTTTTATTTTTATATTTTTTACGAAAAAAACCCTAAGAATACTCCTCTAAATCCTAACATAAAATTCAGTTAAAAAAAATCCTAACATAAAAGTCCAAATCCACATTTGTCAGCAATCAGTAAAATAAAGGACAGAGTCATTGTCGCAATTCTTGGACAAGCTTTTTCCTCCAGACTGTTGCTTTTATTAGGACTAACTTAAATGGACCGACTATATTATATCCAAGAAACTTTTTATTTTTTATTTTTTTTTCAAAGCTCATGTTGTTCTCAAAAAACCAGAGAAGAATAAGTTAAAATTGGTATAAAGTATATAAATTTAAATATAGAGTCCAACTGCTGCTTGTTCTCGCCAAAGGTTGGCAATGGCAAGAAGGGTCATTGCCCTATTAATTTCATTTTAAGTATTTTATATATAACTAGCTTTTATGATACGTACGGTTGCTTGTAATGTTTTATTTTCAAAATTAAAAATAAATTATAATAATAAATAATTACACATTAATGACATAGCTATATTATTTTTTTAAAGTTATAAATCATGTTAATTTTTAGGATCAAGTTATTACTTTAATATCGATTTCATATAAAATTCAAAAAAATATACCTTAAAGCAAATCTACTATTTATTCAATATATATATATATATATATATATGTTTATGTAACAAAAATTTCCCCCCCCCTTTTTTTAGAATAGGAGGAAAAGAATAAGTTGTTTTAAAAGATTTCGGGAAATGAGTAGTTTTTTATTTACATGAGTTATTTAAGGGTAAGTGGATTTTCTTTTTTTAATACATATTTCATTTATCTATATTTTACTTTAATTTTTATTTATTATTATTATTTTTACATTTGAGTGGCTAAGATATTGTCGAGTTAACTCGTGGCATTGGCATCAACTTAGCTGCTTATTTTATATTAGTAGAGATTATTGGATAAAATTTAAAAATGGATTTATAATTTATGAGCAAATCAATTGATTCATCTATATCTATCAATGGATTTAGATGGGATTAGTTTGAGTAAAGACTGAACTCGAGGATCTAATTCAATGGGCGACATGTAAATTTTTTATTAATTGCCGTCGAACAACTTTGAAGGTGTAGCTAACCGATCCATTAAAGTATGGTAGTCGAGTGCCAGTGACTATTGAAAGGAGTTGATTTGTCTGTGATTAATTTCTCTTATAGGTTATTGCCTTTGAAAGCAAATGATGATGTTGACAAATTTCAGTTTCTTTAGGTCAATATGTAAGATATTGCGTTCTAAAACTTCCCAGTACAAAACCTTGATTTATTTATTTTTTACGTTTAATAGATTATAGAATTAAAAATAATTTATTAATTGTATTTTTCTTTCTTTATAAATATCACTTTAACTAATGCTATTAGATGTTGATTAACATTTTTTAAATAACATATTAAAATTCATTTAATATTTATAATGTAAGATAATTGTGATTCAAAAAATATTGCTATGGTTAAAAGTTATTTTTTTTTTCCTTTTAAATTTGAAGATGAGTTGAATTCAAATTCGATAAAAGAAAATATATAGATATTTACAAAATAAATGATAGTTTTCTATGTGTATGAAAGAGGTGATCTAGCTTTGGCTAGAGAGTCAAGATTTGATGATTAGAATCTTTAATGGTAAAATACCCCCCCGTTCTTAAAAATCACTAAATACTTTATAATAGAAATATTCATAGTTAGGTTACTTAGTCAAATCCAAAATTTTTTTTAATATTTAAAAGGGTTTCGACATAAATACTAAGCCTAAAAAATGGGATTGAATAAAAAAATTAAGTTAACATATTTTTTAATTATATAATTTTATATTATATTTATATATACTATAATTTATATCATATAAAGAATAAACATATATAATAATATAATATAAATATTAAAAACATGTTCAGTCATTCATATTTTGAAACTTAATAAAAATTATTAAATTATCAAAGATTAAATTTTTAAAAAATATATATAATAATGGGTTGAGCCTAAATGGGTCGGATCTCATATTTTAAGCCAACTGTATTTGAACAAATATAAATAATTTTAATATCATATTTAGACTTGACCGGAATCTAACCTGATCTGATCATGAATAACTCTATAATAATCCTAAAAATATATGAAATAAATAAAAATATGGATGGTTGTGATTTTATCTTCGTGCTTTGAGTTTACGAAAGTTGAAGCTTGTTCCAAACGTCTCACATAATAAAAAAGTCATTTCAAAGCAACTACATATGTATATACACACATTTTAAAAAGGTTTCATGAGGGAAAGCAAGAGGATGGAGTTATGGGGCAAATTTGGGACCTCTGAACGAGGGGACAATGGTGCATAATCTTGGGGATTCAGCCGAGGCAGGGCCGCACCCTGGTGTCGGATTCTTGTCATACAGATTGCTCAAAACCAAACAAAATGATAATTTGACGCTTCTTTGACCTTTGTCCCCCCCCCCAACCCCATCTCCTGCCAAACCGCCCAACATTCAGAGCTCTACTCCAATTTAACAATTGAAGTTAGCCCATGGGCGTTTCTCTCATCAAATCCTCCAAATATGGTTACTATTTCAACTAACTTTGCTATTCATGGTAAGTTATTAAAAGATTATGAGTCTAATTAATTACTAACTTGGAATAATATTCTTATTCACTTTCAAATCTTACCTCTTAATCAATATAGCTTTCAAATCCTAATATCGTACCAATGTTGATTCAAATGGGTAAGACACTTGCTCTCCTTAAGCAAAATCTTGAGTTCAAGCCTTGTGAATAGAGAAAACTAACGTTGGGAGAGCTTTAGCTCTTTACGAGCTTTCTCGATTTGAACTGGATTAGTTAGGATCCAGTAGACTTCTGGACATTGGAGTTTCCACCCCCCCCAAAAAAAAAATCCTAATAGCTTCATGTCCTTCTTTGTACAAAATAAGTAATATACAGAAATTAATAATAGAATGAGATTATATTATAAAATTGAGACCAATATTTTAGTTAAATAATAGTAAGATTTATTGGTTTATATAGACGTCGTTGTAGGTCTTTCTTGTAGAGGACAATGAGATGAAGCTTCAACAATTATGTCACAGACCCCAAAAACATGTGAGGAGAAGGGGAACAAGGGTCTGATTTCGGGTCTTTGATTTAGGCTTAAAATATGAAGCCAATTTCACGCATTTCGACCAGAAGATATCAGTTTCTGTTTTCTGCCTAAGTGAAATATTTGAAGGTCCCAATAACCAAAAGGAAAAAAAAAAAAAAAAAAAAACTAGGTCGAGCTGGAGCTAGTCCAAGAGCCTGTTTCAGGTCATCGTCTCCTTTGTATTTTATTAAATGAATAATGATCTAAAATTATAAAATTAGAATTTGTCGCAATCATAGAAATGAATGAAAATGTTTCCTTTAAGAAAAGTATTGTACTATAAAAAAATAATAAGTTAAAACAAAAGAGTAGCTTTTCTTTTTTAAATAAAAGATATAAAAAATTTAGAGTACTTTTTAATGGATAGTTAATTTTTAAAGTTAAAAAGATCAAATATCCTTTATTTTATTTTATTATTATAACCTTCTTTTTAATCGAAATAATATCACTTGATTCGTTACATCAATTTAATTAATCATATTATATATAATATAAATGATACGAAAATAAAACGAGGTGACAAAAAGGCACCAAACTCGTGCCACACCATTATCCCAATGACTTGTTTGTTTTCTAATTTTTCTTTGATGTTTGCTAATTAACCCTACTTTCCAACTGTCTTGATCCATTTTTAATCAACACATCAACAAGCTTGTTATCTTCGTTCCCATCAGACAAGACAATTTGGGAGATAATTGGTGAACGTGTTGGCTAGCTACTCGTTAATTTAATTTTTCTCTACTAATCCATGTTTGTTTTCACACAATGTACGAGGATTTCATCTAAAACCCTAGTCACTGTAATCTTATCACCCTACAGTATCTAGCAAGCGACATTAGGGTTTAAAAACCAAACAAATTAAAAAAAAACACAAAACAACAAGAGATATTGCCTAATATCAGAATTTCATGTTCCAACTCGACCCTACAATTTTAGTTGTGCTTTGAAATATATCATTAATTAGTATATGATTATGAGGTTAAAAAATCCGTACGGAACATGAAACTAGATTAGATTAGAGAAGGGAACAAGATCCCTACGACTATGATTTCGAGAAAATTGGCGTAGAATTTGTCACTTTCTTAAATCAATAATCAAATAATATTTAATCAGTGCCGTTAAACAAAATCTTATTTTATTTCATTTGTATCGAGAACCTCATATTCTTCCTTGACCACCACACATGATTCGTGAGATATATCATATATTCTTGGAATTAGGGTTTGTGGTCCAAAATGGGTTTAAACGCTACACCATAGCTAGGTATTTCGATCCATTATCGACCTAATCAAATCTTTCTGTGTTTCTAAATCTTGACCAAAGCAAGAAAATTTAGAACAAAAGCCAAAAACTTCGCGAGAATCATGTTAAATCGGCTCATAATTTAGCAAGATTTCGATCCATCTCTAATAGGGAGACAAAATTCCTGCACAAGAATTATTCTCTACTCGAGTAACAGATCTTTGATTCGAAATATAATGAGTGCTCGACCATATATTTAGACAAAGAATAAGATTGATATAGGCGGAATAATTCTTAGGATCAAACACGCAGTTTTGGAATAAGGGATTAATAAAAGATGAGCAAAGGTAGAATCTCATAAATTTCATTGCCACTTTATTCTAGACCCAATATTTATCCAATAAAGTAAGTATATATACTTAATATGACTTACCAAATTTGATCACCGTATTGAAAGAACTATATCGCCTTTAAAAGCCAATTTGAATGATTTTTTTTATTAGTTACAATTCCAAACTATTCATCAAATTTAAATGATTAATCAGTTTCTGTTTTGTTGGTATTTTATTTTTAATTTTTTTTATTAAAAAACAAAATGTAAAAAAAGCCAAATCAAATGAAATCTTAATGGTTTTAATGTGTATACATGTATATCTTTATATATCTATGTGCATCTATGCATGTACATGAGATAATGGTTATGCCTAATTTAGTGTGAAATTGATTAATTTAAATTAGTAATTAAACAATACTATTTTTCCAATCTTAATTAATTAATTAAGAAGAGTATAGACATAAACTAATTATTTATTGTCTCCATCATCCATCATATCCATCATTACAATTATCATTGTCATTATCACAATTATTGGTAAGACTACTATCAATTTATGCACCTAAGTGTCATCCCTGATTTCATTAGTATTATCATGTTTAAACTAATCAATTCATTACTTGCTTTCGGTTCATGGTTGTTCAAGAAAACAGTTTCACTTCAATCATATAAAGAAATTGTCTTTTACTTGATATGAGTTTAGTTTATTTTTATTTTCTATAGTTATGACTTATTATTCATCGATAATATATCGAGTAAACTAAAAATAATATCTAATAATTAATTAAAATTAATTATCATCAAATAATATTTATCATAATCAGCTACTAAGAATTTATCTTTAACTTTACTCTAATTATCAGTAGTTTAACTTGAATAAAATTTATTAAAATAATATCACATATATAACTATTAAGTAACTAAAATTTATTTTGACCTATTAAATTATCATGTGGGACATTCTTTTTTAATATTGTAATTTCATTATTCTCTTTGTCATTGTCAACATCATCACCTTCTTTTATTTTATTTTTTCTCTTTAATTGGTTTAAAATACATGCTATAGATTATTCTTTTAAGTTTCAGTTTAGCGCAGGCAATCTGATCTACTAATATTTGTTGAATGACACGTAATGTTAATTAAATCAGTTTATAATATATTGTTCAAAACTTAAATCATAATAATAATAATAATAATAATAATATTATTATTATTATATTATTATTATTATAATATTAATAATAATAATAATATTGTTATTATTATTATAGTGCAATTATATAAGATATCCTCAAGGATAAAAAATTACAACCATAAATTAATATATGGTACATTAATTATTATTCGTGAATACAATTAATTTTTTTTTAAAAAAAAAAAGCTTCAACATATTAAGTTAGTGATCAAAAGAGTGATATTACTTCTCCAAAAATGCTAAACTAAGGCGGTTTTGTTTTTTCATCCAAGAAATTAATTAACAGCTTGTTAAAGAATTCATGGCTGAGCTATTTGCATTGGTTAATTAAAGGTTTCAATTTATCCATTTTGGCCATTTATTATGAAAGCACAGTTTGATTACAATGTTAAGAAGATGATGTGGAGTTTCATACGGATAAGACAAAGAAATGATTTTCTAACAACTATCTTAGCTAGTTGTTTAATTAATTTAATTAGGGAGAGTAATTATATGGTCCATATATATATGTATATATATTTTTATTTTACTAACAAATGTCTTTAAGGTGTTTTTAATGGTTATTATATAAAAGAATATCAAAATCAACCTCTTAACAGACAACTACCAAATTTAATGAAAACTATTATTATATATAAGGCGTTAACTAATCTTTAGAAGTCTCATAATAATTAACAAAATCTATATATACATATATATATATATATATATATATATATTGTTTTAAGCTAATTGAGTTTGTTGGGAAGATCGGCTTTGATTAAATGGGAAAATTTCATTGTTTGGCTTTACCCTTTTTTTTTTCTTTTTTCTTTTGTGAAATTACATGCATCGATCACTAGAAATCATAATCGTATTATAATTAATGTATATTAAAAAATCCGAAAAAAATTAATCAAACCAATTGATAAGCAATTATTAACATATAAATTAGACAACACTCACCCTTGAGATGAGAGTTGAACTTGATATTTAATAGTTTCAAAACCTTCTTACCATTTAGACAAGATGTCATTGGTTGGTTACCTTCATCTCTGGCTACTTTGATTTCATTTGTTTAATAATTAAACCAAATCCAATTATAAATTATGTATATTTGTAACTTTTTTTTTAAGAAAATAAAGTCGAACCTTACTCTTTAAACAAAGTATATATACATGCACAATTACTTTATACAATTAGACTATGCGAATACCTTATCAAAGTAAAGATGATAAATTAATCAATTTTAAGTTTAATTCAACTAATTTATAGTTTAAATTTTGATATTTATAATACATTTTTCTATTTTAACCTATTATCTTTTTTGTACCAAAAAGATATAAATCTCGAAAATTATATATATAGTATTTTTTTTACGAAAGAAGACTATTATTTTTGGTATGAAAACTATTGTAGTAAACCTAGAAAACTTTGACCTTTGAACTTTTTCAATAAGCTAGTAAACGTTGCAGTATATAATATACAAGATTCTCTCCAATATTTTCCCACAAATCTTAATTAACAACAATAATTGCTATTTTCCAAACAGAGATAAGTCAAACTGGATCTCCAATAATCACACACACACACACGCACAAACGAGATCGGCCACTAACCCACATGGATATTTCAAAGGGAGCCATCAAATGTAGGGTCCCATTTTCCTAATTTAATTATAAATATTAGTTAAAAAAAATTCTTTGCCTAAATTACCGTAAAATTCAACTTAAAATTTTTTTGTAATTTGTTTTTATCTCCCAAACTTAGGAAACTCAGTCCTGACTCACATAATTTGTCAGTTCCCTTCCTTTCATTTTCCTATTTCCCAAGTGTTCTTTTAATTTAATTTGATCCTCAATTATTTTAAGTCATTTTCAATAAACTATTTTAATTCTTATTAGTCAATAGATAAAAAAAAAAGTAATATTATTCGAAACGATTGTTGTACCTCTAAACAGTTACAAAGGGCAAAAAAACAACAGATTTATTGCAGTAATGATAAGACAATAAATAAATAAAATCAATGACATTTACATTTCTTTTTAGGAACCCAATCATTGTCCAAACCGTTTCTAGCTTCCAATTAAACTTCCCGTTTTCTCTACATAAACTAAAATCAGATATCCCTAACATGTTACCCCCTTCCATCATCAACCATGCGGATTCACTTTAACGTTTGTTTGTTTTTAGCCCCTTTAACTAACAATACTAATTCTCCAGCACAAAATTATATATTAAAAATTATTTTTTTCTAAGCACTTAAGTACACTCTTAAACACTTCAAAGTTATTATAAAATTTCAATAAATATAATATTATTAATATAAATAATTTATTAACTAAGTTTAAAAGATTCTTAAATTTCTATAAAAAATTATTCAAAAATTAATGTATAATAATCACCTTTATCATTATGTCATCACATTATTACTTTTTTTAATAAAATATAATACTTTTTTCTTACTATTATGTCACTATAACATCGTAATAGTGTAATTATTAGGTTTTACATAGTTTAAAAAAAAAAGAGTTGAAATGAGGAAGAATTAATAAAAGAGTTCGGTTGTTTAAGGATAATTAAAATATTATTTTAAAAATTTGTTTTTATTTAATGATTGGTATTTATTGAATTAAAGAATATATAATTAAAAATTTTTAAATATATTAAAAAGTTTTAACAATGAGTCTAAAATAGTGGTATAAAATTTAGGGGAAAAATCATTTTTTTCATCAGCTTTATGTTATGTATGAGAAAGAAAAAATGGCCACCACGATGATTACGATGATCGTGATCATGATGGATGAACGGATGGGAGCGGATGGGATGGAGAATGATTAAAATGAACAGAAGATAAAAGGATTTAAAAAAAAAGAACCCCCAAGACTGCGCAGCCATAGCCGCCATTTCCACTTCCACGATGATTAATAATAACTTTTTTTTTTTCATTTATTTACTGTCCCCATTTAATTTTTATTTTATGATTAAAGTTGATAATGGAGAGAGAAAAGAAAAAAAAAGAAAAGAAAAAGAAAGACACATAGCCATTCGACAGACAGACAGACAGAGAAGAGAAGAAGAGAAAGGGACTTTTAAAAGCACTGAAACAAATAAATAGCCAGAAGAGAAAAGGAAAGGTTTTGGGCTTCTGAGACACAAGCCTAAATAAAATGTCTTTTCCTTTTTTCTTTTTTTTTTCTTTTTTTTTATAAATATAATATCATCAGTATTTAAAAGGCAGCTTCAATCCAAGTGTTTCTCTGGCTATGAACTTCTTCTCAGTATTTTCTCTTTGACAAAGAGGAAACTTAAGAGCCTTTTTTCCTTTTTAATTTCTACTCTTTCTTTTCTTATGATTATATATATGTTTTCCTTCGCCTCTTCTTTCTCTCTAATTACTTGCTTGTTTCAGACGTTATACATGGCTATTTTCTAACCTTGAAAAAGCTGCGATTTCACCTATATAAACCCTTCTTTCATTTCCATTAATCTTCACTCAAAAACCCAGTTTCAGTTTCACTATATCCCTCTATCTCTCCTTGGTTCTTAACTTTTGCAATTAATAGTGAAAAAGAAGAGAAAAAGGAAAGAAAATAAAAATGGGAGACGATGAGTTAGTGGTAAGAGAATTTGATCCTAGCAAAGATTTAACAAGCGTGGAAGAAGTAGAAAAAAAATGCGAAGTTGGTCCCAGCGGCAAACTCTCTCTCTTTACCGACCTCTTAGGTGACCCTATTTGCCGGGTCCGCCATTCCCCTGCTTTTCTCATGCTGGTACTGAACTACTAACCCCTTTTTTTCCATTCTCTTTTGTCCCCTTTCTTTATTTCTCCATTTCTAAAATCTCACTCTTTTCTTTTGTTTGGCTTTTTCTTACGTACCCTAACCCTTTCATATCATTATCTTTTTTGCATTTTGTAATCAAGCAGGTGGCTGAGTTAAGATCAACCAAAGAAATAGTTGGAATGATTCGAGGTTGCATTAAAACCGTTGCTTGTGGCAAAAAACTCTATCGGAATAGCAAAAGCAATGATCCCAACAAACCCTTGCCTATTTACACCAAACTTGCTTACATTTTAGGCCTCCGGGTCTCCCCTTCGCACCGGTATTTTGCTTTGATTTCTTTACCCAAAATGGCCCAATAATACAACAATAATCATCATGATTTTAATTTTGAGTTTTGTTCTGCTTTTTTTTTTTTTTTTTCCAGGAGAATGGGAATAGGGTTAAAGCTGGTTCTTCGAATGGAAGATTGGTTTGTTCAAAACGGCGCTGAATATTCTTACTTAGCGACGGAAAACGACAACCAAGCTTCCGTTAATCTATTCACTGACAAATGCGATTACTCTAAGTTCCGTACTCCTTCTATTTTGGTTAACCCCGTCTTCGCTCACCGACTCCCCGTTTCCAACCGAGTTACCCTGATCAAGCTTCCGCCGTCAGACGCTGAGTTGCTATACCGCCGAAACTTCTCCACCACTGAGTTCTTCCCTCGCGACATTGACTCGGTGCTTAATAATAGGCTTAACATAGGAACTTTTTTGGCCGTGCCACGTGGATGTCGTTATACGCAAAAGTATTGGCCTGGGTCGGATGAGTTTTTATGCGAACCGCCAGAGTCGTGGGCGGTTTTGAGTGTTTGGAATTGTAAGGACGTGTTCAGGTTGGAAGTACGGGGAGCCTCCAGGATGAGGAAAACGTTGGCTAAAACGACAAGGATTGTGGACAAGTTATTGCCGTTTTTGCGGTTACCATCGATCCCGGAGGTATTTAGGCCGTTCGGTCTGTACTTTTTGTACGGTTTAGGAGGGGAAGGGCCACGCGTGGCGAAGTTTGTCTATGCGTTGTGTGCCCACGCTCACAACTTGGCAAAAGAAGGCGGGTGCAGTGTTGTGGCGACTGAGGTGGCGAATCTTGAGCCGTTGAAAGCCGGGATCCCACATTGGAAAAGCTTATCGTGTGATGCAGATTTATGGTGCATCAAGCGGCTCGGGGAAGACTACAGTGATGGGTCTGTCGGTGACTGGACTAAATCACCCCCGGGACTTTCCATTTTTGTAGACCCCAGAGAATTCTAAAGAGTCTCAACGGAAAAATCTTAATAATATTAATAATTTATCTTTAAAAAAAAAAGAATTTTGGGGAATATAAATTATAAAAGAGGGAATGAGAAGATATGGGTTATGAATATCCTATCTTTTTTTGTTTTCTTTTTTTTATTTTTTGTTGGTAGATTTTTGGATTTTGTTTTTAAGTAAATGGAATGTGGCTTTTAAGATCCTATTGTAGCCAAACAAGGCCTTAGTTTTTACAAGTGGGGTTGGATATCTTTTTAGAGAATTTCCTTTTACTTGTTCCAAAGTTTAAAATCGTGAATAATCAGAATATCCTTTCGAAGATCAAAGCCTTTTTAATTTAAAAAAAGGAAAATAAATGAAATTCCCCAATTGACTCTTTGCTCGGGCCGTATTATTATTATTATTTTTTATTTCTACTTTATATTTGATTAGATGCTTAACATAGGTACCATACTACCTTACCCTAATTTTATTATTTATTTGTATTTTCGCTGTTTAATTTGGTAAATATTAATTGGGTTCTTTGTATCTTTCTAATTAAGGAGGGTGGTGAACATTGGACCACATGGGCAAATTGGTCTAAGAAATATCAAGTTCCCTCCCCAATGAAAAAGATATTATATATATATATAGTCATAATTGGGATTTATTTTTTGTGGATGGAGCATAGGTGTTGTTGATGGATTCTTATTTCCAATTGGGATTTTACTTTTATGCAATATATAAATAATAATATAAGATTGACATGGATGGTATTCGAGATTTAGCTTTTAGCAGCTTGGCCATGGGCTTTTTTTTTTTTTTTGTTTGCCTTACTTTTCTTTGCTTTTGGAAGGTAAGATTGAAATTGATAGGGAATAGGATTTTTTCAATTCCTTGTCTTGGTTCACAATTTAATTTTTGGTGGTTTTAGTTTGGAACCATGGGGGCCGCCACGTAAGAGGTTCTAGGATAGGATTGTGACATTCTTTTTTATAACAAACTTAATCCTCCTTTTTTTTTTCCCTTATTAAAAGATAAAATCAAATTAATAGTATTTGTAACATAAACTTATGTGTGCAAGCCTAATTTCGTCTAATCTAGCTGAAAAATAAGATGATAACAAATATTAGCATAAATATTTATTTATTATTTCAATCAATAATAATTAATACATTTGAACAAAAAACATATACTATGCCATGCGTTGTATTTGAATGATTTCAGTCATAGAACATAAAAATGATATGATGAATATCTCTTCCATCAACCATTCAAGTGCATAACTATAATAATATTCAAGGATTAAATATTGGATAAGATTTTTTTGAATTTGGGTCGGATCTACTTAATAAAAAATAATTTTTATTTAAATATAATTATAAAAATATATAAATAATATATTTAATAATATAATGATTAGTATAATGAGTTTTCAAGCAAACTTAAACGTAAGTAAAAATTTTGAAATTTTCTGATTATAATCTAACGCGCAGAGAAGTTTTATCCATGCTTCCTAGGTTACACATGCAATAAACAATAAACGCGAGGTGAAAAGGATCGCCGTGTGCGATGGATGGGGTTTACCAACAAAGAATGGCAAAGCGCAGCTCGTTTTCTTTGATTGTTTTTTTAAGTGATCTTTCACGGGATTTTGCACCGAGGGATTCATATGAATCATGATGATTGAACGATGACTGGTGGGTCATTGAAAGTTTTTTGAACCAGGAAAAAAAATCAACAGTTAATTAGGGTATTTTTTTAATTTTTTTCATGTCAAGTTATGTACTCCCAATGAACTTACAGCTGGAGACTTTTAGATACCTTTAACAATGGTAGATCTTTTTCGAATTATTGATAAAATCAAATAAAATTAAACACAACATAATTATATGAATATAATATAAATTATTATTAAATTAGAACTTATATTATAAATTAATTATGAGACAGTAAGTAAAAATAAAATTACAAATTGCTATGTTACTAAGTAGTGGTAGTAACTGTTTTATTGGATGCCAATGTACATGTATATTTTGATGAAAAGGATCCCAATAGTTTTGACGATAAGTAAGCACCTAACAAAGGAGCCATGACTTGACTAATATTCTATTTAAAAAAAAAAAACCTTTAACTGTCCTCCAAATAAAAGATGGGTAATGCTCTTCAATTTTCGATAAAGTTTGTCTACCATTTTTATTTTGGCATTTTTTTTTCTTGTGATATTTGATAATAAAGCCATGGTTAAGTATTACTACTCGTGTTGGATAATATTGGCAGCAGCACTTGTTATTTGTCAATAAAGTGATGTATCCAGCTTGCATCTCATGACTAAAAAAAAGCCAATTTGGGTTATAATTTTGGAATATAGAAGCTAAGCTAGCGAAAACTTTTTATCAAATATATAAAAAAAACTAATTTTTTTAAATAAATATATTGAGTTTAATAAAAATTAAAAGATAAATATTTAATACATATATAATGTATTAAAATTTTTTTAATTTTTTTATCAAAACTTATATTTGTATATAAATTCAAATGCATAAAATTAAGTTATAGATAAAGATAAATAAATAAATAAAAGTTTTATTTTGAAATTAATTTAATTATTTTTAATGTATAATTATATTAAAGAGATTTTTTAAAATTTTTTGAGATTATAGGACCCGCCATCATTGCTATTAATATTTTCTAACATGTAATCATGAAAAATCATTTTCTTTGAAAGAACTAATCTTATTTTCATATCAGTCATTTAAATATAATATAAATTATTAAATATTTTAAAATTTTAAATAAAAATACAATCGAACATATCATGTAATCTTGTTTAAATATGTAACATTGTTCTTATTATTTTTTGTATTTATCTGACATATCATACTCAAAATTACAATTCTAAAATTGTAATCCTTAAAATTGTCAGCCTCCTTGTCCCATCCCCACTTTCAGATTACACCTAATTCTAACATCAAGCAGACATGAAAATACAGAGTCGTTGATGACTGATTGCCAAATTTGATTTGCCTAAAGCTTGTCGAAAATTTTTTTTGTTTGTTTGGGACTGTTTTAGGTTGATGCAATGCAACATCAGCCACCTACTTCAAGAGCTTCTGTGGGAGTTTATAGCTTAACTTGATCGAAGTGGACAAAGGGATGTCAAATACATATATTTTTTTGTAACATTATCTTCGTTGATGTTTCTAATTTTCCACTTAAAATGACTTATGCCATTGAATAATTAAAGTTATAGATTGAAAAGTTTGATTAATGTAAAAGTTAAACAGGTACAATTTAATAAAAAGACGCTTTAATTAGACAAGAGTGGGTGTTTATGAAAGTGATAGGCAAGTTTTCGACTCGGGTTATTTTTTATTCTTTTTAATACAAAAGAAATCATAACTTAGAGATAACAAAAATGATTATTGGGACTAAAATTAAAATCATAAATTTATTAAATGTTACTTCTTAATAATAATTAACTATACAAAGTAATTAGACCATAGATTATTTTCATTTAAGCATATTTAATCCCAGCCTAATAATGATTAATTAACATTTATCTTTAGTTTGAGCAGCTACGATCCAAATTCACGTTATGTTTATAGTGTTCTTTCCAAGAACAATATTCCCCCAAAGAAAGGGTATTACCAATCAAAAAAGCTTACGCAAAAGTCCCTTGAGTTCAGTCATTCTTTTGGCCTATACTTGAAATTATGTAGGTGGTTTAGGTAAAGAGAAAGGTGGATGAAGAAGTAAGCAGAGTGGATGAAAATTTTTTCCCCTTTGTCTTTGTTGTTGTTGTTGTTCCTTTCAAAGTCAATAGCTAAATGACCCAAAGTTGTTTAGCCTTTTTTACTCTAATTTCAAGGGTTTTCGTTTTCCCATAGTGGAATTGGAAATTTGAGGAGAAGACTGAAGAATGAGAGTAGGTAAAAAATGTGACGTGAGAGTTTAATTATCTCAAGCAAGAAAAAAAATAAAGTTGCTCCAATCATGAGCATCTTTTGAGGTGAGTCCACTTGATCTAATTGTCTTAAGACATTAATATTTTAGAATATGAATGAAGATAAGAGAGAATTAGATATTATCATCAAGAACAGCCCATGGAGAAAAAA
>JBBYHK010000005.1:2566146-2578410 GCA_038382065.1 Adansonia grandidieri
GTTTGTAAAGATAATCTTGATGGGGTTTAGCTTTCTAGATTCATAGTTTCAATGGAAGATCAATATAAAAAAAAAAAGAACTTTGGTAGTGGTGGTTCAATGAACTTGAAGAAATTGGCCCTTTGTTTCTTTCTTTACTTAATGCCATTTAATTCCTTTATGATAAATCATCCTTTCCAAAGATTCTTTTGGCTCTTTTAGATGTAATTTTTTAGATATGATTATTAATAATAGTACTTACTCTGAAATTAATTTAAGATTTTTTTTTCTCTTTTAAATTATAATCATAATTAAATTCATTCATCGAATTGGACTAATTAAAGAAATGAGTTTTCAAAATTCAAATCTTAATTTAATTATTTTATGCATGATATTTAATATATTTGATATTCAAATCCTGTAAACTCTTTCTTTATCCCTAAATTGCCCTTTCCATTGCACCAACAAAATTATTTATGTAAATACTATTCTCACATGCGGCCAGCAGTTAAAAAACTTGTGCAGTAGATTGCTCATAGACCAAACTGAAAACTCACAAAATCAAGCATCAGGCAGCTATTTGCACCAACTCAATTTGCACAAACTTGAGAAGATCGTGAGCAACTATCTTAATATATTCACAAACATTAAAGTTTATTAAATATTTGAAAGCTAAAAGTGGTGAAGAAATGAACTGAAATAATTTGACTACAACTACACAAGTTCGCACGAAAAGCTGATTAGCTCTGCAATGTCATTTGAGTAGGCTTATAGATTAGTCTCTCAGATAAATAGTTCAATGGAAAGGGGAAGAACAGATCCCCACTATAATAATGTTCTTGACATGATAGTTGCATGTCAACCTAATTATAGTCTCTGTGACAATATCGACAATCTATCCTTTCAGCTTCTTTGAGAAGCTGATGGCCATGGTGGTCCTTCCAGAGAGTTAGGTTTTTTTCCTTTTACAGGCTACTAAATTTTAAACTTTCTTTGACAAATTATACGAGCCTTGAAATGTGATCTTTGCTTCTGTTTTTTCAGCTGCACGTACAGCCCAACTCAAATGAATAATGATCTCAATAATGCATGAAATTATCGAAATTAAATCCCAAAAGATATGTATTATCTTAATGTAAAAAATTGGATCACTCCCATAAAAGAATCGTAGAAATAAGTCAACATTTCAATTTACACAAATATCATCCCCTAATCTTATCATCTTAGGTGTCCCGTTGATAAAGAGAGGAGCTCCATTTCTTTGTTAATTACGAATCAATGTTTGTGGAATACTTTGAGAGTAAAAAGTTTAAATCCATCAACTCATTGTAAAAGTATACTTTTTCGTGCGCTAATCAATCTATTTAGTCCGGTATAGCATCAAGATTAGATAAAAATTTTAGTAATTTAGATGTATCTGATCTAATTTATTATTATTGGAGTAATTATAAAATAATATTTTTATTTAAATTTAATTATAAATTTTAATTTTAAAAATTTTAATTTTTTAAATATTATTTTTTTTCAAAAAAAAAATTAATCTGACCTAAACTTATATGAAAATAAAATAAAAAATTTAAACTACAGTCAAATTCAATCCATGAAATAAAGAATACAGGTTTAATACCATGTGAAAAAAGAATAAGATCCAGACAAAAAACGAAAAAGAACATTGTAATTTGAAAACATTAGTGTATATTTGTATATGTATACATGTATATGCGCGTATTTTAAAAAAAAAGGATACGGGAATCTAGCGATGAAAGTGAGAATGTAATGCATGAGACTTGCTGTGTTATGATGGCGATGCTGAACTTAAAGCTTTGCCGGGGGGGGGGGGGTGGAGAACGAGGCGAAATGGCAGGCTTTTGTGTCGAAGAAAACAGGAAACCAAACATGAATATTGGCAGATTCAATCCAATCATGTTCATCACCTCCTCTGTCTGATTTGGGCAGCAGTCACGGAGTTGTCTGCCAATTTTGTTGTTAAAAACCAAGAGCTTTTTTCTTTTAATAACTTCAATGCCTGAAACGACGTTGTTGAACACAAAAGTTAGAGCTAGAGAGCATGCTGTTGAGACTGCTGAAGCCTAAACTGAGTTATAGGCCTACAATTGCGGTTCTGGCTTGGGTTAGTAGAACTAAATGGACCCAAACCTAGGCCTTTCTACAAAGCCCATTTTTAGGGCTGTTGAAATTTCTTTATTCCCTAAGAAAGAAAACTTGCATCTCTCTCTCTCTAATCATGGCTCAAGTCACGATTTGAGTACCAATCAAAAATTTCGAATTGATACTATTTGAGTTTGGCTTAGGTCATATTTGAGTAAAGTGTATTTTACTGTAAAAAAATAAAATATTAAAAAAATTATTTTTATAAATTTAATTAAAAATATTTTTTAATCAATAAATAGTAATTCAGAGCAGATCGAGCTGTAAATTAAAAAATCCCTATCCAAACCTGATCAAATTCAGGTAGAGCCTATTACAGTAGATAGATAACTCAATTATTAAATAGGACTAGGAAAAAGAAAATCATATTTGATCGCTGGACCTAATTGTTATTAGTTTCTTAGAAGCCTAAGAGAGTCCATCATGCCTAAGGGGTTCAACTTAAGTCTGTAGCAAAGTCTTGGTCCTTTGCCTTGGATTATAGCCCTTTTATTTTATGTTTGGGGTAAGCAAAACCAAAACATAGGGATCGACTCAGGTATCAGGGCCAGTGTCCTTAGTCTAACCCATTCTCTCCCGAGTGAGCCCAGTTCATAAACCAGTGAACATTAAAGTGCGAGTTTATCTTTAAAGAAATCAATGGTGTACAAGATGTTCAATGCAAATTAATTTCAACATCTTACCAATTGATTCAGACTTTTAGGCCATGAAATTTTTCTCACATCAATGATAAAGTAGTATTTGCACTAAAAAATTACTAAGATTCGATTAACAGATGTTTCTAAGTACCAATCTAAGATAATTTAATTATCATTTTAGTTTCTTTTCGTATTTAATATATTATTTTCTCATCAAGTTGATGTTTGTGCCTACTTAAACACACTTCAACTCTTTGCAACTTGATCAAAATTTGTAAAATTATCAAATTAAGACAGACTTTCAGTTGAAGTCATTATCAAATTAGAAAAACTTTTCATAGGAAATGTTATGTTTTATTTTTTTTGCGATCGATGCTAAAGATTTCAGATTTCTTTCCATGTCTTTTGCTCAAAAGTATCACACGGCTGGTATAAGCAATCGTAACACTGAGTTCATTTTTGTTACCACCAAACTATTTATGCTTATAGGCAGGTTTGGTCTTTGGTGAACATGCAATTACTTCAGTTTCTGGTAATGATCTCATTGTTAAATTAAGGTTGACATAGACCTATTCATGCCTAGACTCTCGTTCAATTATTTGTTTTCATGCTCGAGCTTGGTTTAGGCTTACTCACAAACTCATTTACTATTTTTAAAATATTAAAAAAAATCATATTAATACTTATATGTTTTATAATTAAATTTAAATAAATATATTGTTTTGTTGAATGAACAATAATTAAAAAGAAAACTAGCCCAAAGTAAAAAATATCTATTCAAACTCAATTCAATTTAAATTAGATATATCGGTTGAGACGAGTAGCCTAAGCGGGATAGTAATGATGGGTTTTTATATGTTTTTCCAGACAAAATAAATTAAATCTCTATAGGTTAAGTTTCGACTAAGATCTTTGAGTGTATCAACCACTTTAGTTTAATCTAAATTATTATTTAATAATAAAATAATATATTTATTTAAATTTAATTAAAAATAATAAATTAATAATATAATAAATAATAAAATAAACTTTTAAGTCTGTCAAAGGCCGGTCTGAGCTAGATATGGCCAAAACAATGCGTTTTGACTGTAGTTTTCTTACTTTCTTTTTCCTTTAATTAGACATGTAAAAAGATGCAAGTTCTTCATTGAAAAAGCAATGATGGGCTCATTTTCTTAATTTTTTGGTTGTAAACATTTTTTTTTCAAAAAAAAAAGTAAACAATTTTCATTATAAGACATAAACATGTGAAATTTTGATGATCATAACATATATTTAGTTAAAAGAATTTAACCAAAAAAAAAAAAAACTGACAAAGAAAATATTCATAATCCCTTCATGTGCATAATTAAACAATTAATAGCACAATAGTTGAACAACATTGCCCCAACCAAAATAATAATAATAACAACGATCAACATGCCAAAATTCGTCGCCGGAAGATTTATCTTTTTTTACCAACGTTAACACTTGACACTTGTTTCCTCTGGTGCAGCAGGTAAATTCAAGTCAAAGTCACGTTGACTTTGTCTCGACGATTTAACGCCGTCTCTGCCGCTGTTATTATTGCTGACAGCCTCGTAGTGGCATCGCTTGTGTCCTCCTAAAGCTTGACCTGAAGAAAATGTCCTGTAACAAATCGAACACACGTAAGCCTTCCCATCTAGGTTATTCATGGGAGGTGAATAGGTAGCCGCCGTGGCCACGGTGGCAGCAGTGGCTGTGACAGAGATAGCAGCAGTGGTGGGGTGTTCTTCAGCTCCTCCAATAAGTTTCCTGTGACTGGCCTTGTGTCCTCCTAAAGCTTGAAAAGATGGAAATGATTTGTTACAAACTTTACACTTGTAATGATTGATATCGGAGTTTTTGGCAGCAGCTGAGGGGCTGGCTCTGGCAGTATCGGTTCCCTGAGCTAGCATGAGGAGGCAAAGAGCTAAGTATTCTTCTTCTGTTGGTGGGTTTTCTAATCTGGGTCGTTTTGTCCTCTTTCTTTTTGTATATGGCTCAACACAGTGGAGATCAATTTCGTCATGGAGCAGTGGAGGTGCTGAAGTTGGAGAATTCAACGTTTCAAGAGGCATATTAAGAGATGGTTTTGAATGGTTTTTCCTCTAGGGTTTTGAGCAAGTATTTGACCGAACAAGAAAAAAAAGGATTTTATATATAGGGAGGAACTAGGAAGGGAAGAGAAATATGGAAGGAAAGTGCTTGATAAGTGGAGAGAAAAGTGGGGACTTGAGAGTTTGCAAATAGTTCAAGAAAGTTTACTCTGAGATATGGAGAGTGAAGTGTGGCTTGGGTTATTGTAGTTACAAACTAAAGTAAATGGGGCTAACTGGTGACATAATTATACGACTGTTTCCAAGTCAAATACCAAACGCTTGCCCTTCTTCAACTTGCTTGCTTTCTTAGAGTTAAAAACAACATAAACTAAGCAGTAATTTCAACGGGAACTTTCCATTGGTGAGTTTGGCGTTGGTGGTTTTGGAATTTGGACACCCAAATATTGATTTGTGCCCGCTGAAACTCAATATCAATAATTTATAATTATATTTTTGTTAGATGGAAAATTGAGTATAGTGGAAACATAGGAGATGGTCGGAAATGCAATGTATCTCACTGTTCATTTACTATAAAAACGATATCCTCCTCGATGGGTATGTTTAACGTTTTGCAGCAATGTTTCTCATAGCAGAAAATGGCCTAAGTGGGAACTTGACTTACGTTTTCGGTGGTCTGAATCTGATGTTTGATAGTGCGGCGTGTCACCTGGTAATGGTAACCGCGGCTGCTGCACGCGACTTTGATGGCTTGGTGAGTCATCCCGAAATTACTTGGGTCTTTCTGCCTTGAGCCCACGTGTCCATCGACCGGTGGGTGATTATCAGGGTCATGTAACGACCTAGGAGAAATCGAGCTATTGGTACGCCAGCTGGTTGACGTGGACCTCTAACCGTAACCTGAATTGGCTTTAGTTTAGCCCATCTCAAAGATCGGTTATTTCCAGGACGAACGTGATGATGAGAGCATGAGACGTGGCTAGGTCAATTTCAGGCCTAACTCCAATCATTTCATTTCTTAAATGAAACTGCTTAACTTCGGTCATTATCTCATTAAAAACATGCATAATTAAGAACTGAATCTTCAAAATCAGTGAATCAACAAAAAACTTATCTAACGTTACCAACATTGATCTATTAATAGAATGATAAATTTTTAATTTTAATTATTTAAATTTAAATTTGATAATAACCTTAATTATAAGAAAAATAAATATCTACACCGGAAATTTGAAATACTTCCAAAGTAGATGGTAGCAAGAGAAAAGTCATAGGCCATTCTAAAGAAAATTCATTGCTGGAAGAAAAGTACGAAAAGGTTGTTCCAACTCTGAAGTAAGCAAGAATACCAATTCTTCTTCTTCAAATGCATAAAAGGGACTGTGGATTGCTGAAATCTTAGCCATGAGTCATGACAGGTAATATATATATATATATATATATATATATAAATAAATAAAGACATGCTGTATTTCGAACGTACTGCTCGTTAATACGTAGCTCATACGGTGAGTAGTGACCGGGGTGACAAAGTTATGTATTGTTGGTTGTTGCCGACGACTTAAATCATTATCTTCATGGGCGGCTACATTAGTCCCATATGTTCTGTACGAAACAAAAAAGAAGGTTGGCCCGGGCATTCAAATCTAATATAAGGTTGAGTACGTCAGAAAGGGCGGAAAACTATCTAGTTGAAGCCCCACGTTCTCACGATATAAAAGTCCAAATTATCCAATGAAAAATTAATTTAGTATAAACGCTTAGTATAAAAAATGGCCTCTCAATTATATCTTTTTTTTCACTTTAGTATTTTATAAATTTTTATTTTCAGTTTGATACTTATAGTATAATTTTATCAATCAATTTGGTACTTCAACCTAATGCCGTTAGTTAATGATGAAGTTAACCAATTAGATTATGACATATGTCATGTACTATTAATGTTAGTGACACATAACACAATCCCATTGGTTGAAAAAAATCAAATATTTACTTTTTTTTTAATGAAAATATCAAATTAGTAAAGGGACCTTGGTGTAGGTACCAAATTAGAAACAAAAACTTATAAAATATCGAAGTTAAAGAAAACTATAATTTAAAAACTATTTTTTTTATTTAAGCCAAACATGAAAGTTGTTTTCGACAAAACAAATATGATTACAAGCCCACGTAGGATGAATATAGGTGTAAAAATGGGACCAATGCGGTCAGAAATCTATCTCAAAGCATGTTTAATTAAAAACGGAGTTTTGATTCTTGTATTAATTAAGTAATAGAGTTGGATGAAATATTTAAGTGTTCGCATAAACTTTGAGACATGAAACATTTCTTGCAAAATAAATCAGTCGGATTCAATAGGTTGGAACCAAGATTTAATATAACCGACTTTGAAATTACCATCGACGTGACATTGACTGTGGGCTTTTCTTAGAGGGGAAGAAAATTTCACCGCCTACAAAGTAAACCATAAATTTCATATTGATGGAGACATTAAATCCCCCATATATATATATATATATATATATATATATATTGGTGGTTGTATACAAAAATACAATAGTAAATTTAAGTGTCTACATAATTTTTTTAACATGTGAGATCTTATTTATGAGACAGTCATAATCTTTTAACATATTGTTAATTCATTATTTTATCTTTAATATATATATAAACCCCAAATTCCTAATTTTTCTACTCCTCTCTCTCACTGTACTTTAAAAAAAAAAAAAGAACTCTTTCAGGCTTCATTTTTGCCATAGGTTTGTCTGTTGCTTCCTTTTTTGACTGCATAGATTGTGGTCTGAACGTTCTACTTGCCAACCTTTAAGTCTTTAACTAGAAATTGTGATTTTGGTTCCGGTCGGACAAACAATGGAAGCGAAGATAAATGCAGGGAATTTCTAAATATGAAGCGGGACCGGGGTGGAGCGTATTCCCTGGAGTGGCCTTTAAAATTTTTGAAAATCTTCTTAATATATATATATTTATATATTTATATATTAAATATAATTAAATTGATATCAAAATAAAACTTATTAATTTATTTTTTTTATTTTTGTCTGTAACTTAATTTTATATATTAGAATTTATAATGAAATATAACTATTAGTCTTGACTCCTAAAAAAGTTTTAATTTTTTTAATGCTTCATACATTTATCTTTTAATAATCTATCAAATAAATATATAATATATTTATTTTTAAATTATTGGTTAAACTTAACGTATTAATTTTGAAAAAAATTTATCCTTCTTTATATTTATATTTGACCTCCAAAAAATTTTAGGTTAACTTTTTCAGAGATATGAGATTATTATTTGTGTTTTTTTATTGGATTTCCACGACATTACAACCCTAGTACGTGTGGCCAATACTAAGATGGGTTGCATATCATGTTTATAGGTGTATTAACAGGTGACGTCAGGCCAATTTGCAACTACAATCGTCGGTTAGCCGAATCAATCTTAGGAAAGAAAAAAAAACTATATAAATTTAAAGAATTCAAGGGTAAAGTTACAGGTAAATGATATAAGAAAAACGGTTTTAGCATTCTTGCACAGCCTTTCAGCAAAATTATTGTGTCTTAATTATCTATGTATTTGACAAAAAATAAATAAATAAAACTATACAAGTTTTTTTCGGTTTGGAAAAGGTTCTTAGATTTTGTATTGGATTTTTAAAATTTTTTTAGGCCTTATCTTTTGGGCCTGGAGAACCCAACAGCACAATTGTTCTTCATTGCCCCAACAAAGCGACGGCCTTTTTCCCCTTCTCCATATACGCTTTTCCACTCATCGCCTCCTGCAATTTGCATTTATTTTTCCCAGTATTTCTGATTTCTGTTGTGTTTTAATTCCCTTCCCTTCAAGGGGGTGAAAAAAAAAAAACCTGAAGTTTTGAGGGTTTCTATTAATTGATCGTTGTTTGACTGGAAATAATTAGGCTTTTTCGAATTACATATTTGGGTATTTGAATCTCCAATTTCATATGGATCCACGATACACCGGCGAGATACTCAAGTCAGTTTTGCGCCAAGTTTATTTAGTTATTTTACCTTTTTTTTTGCATGGATTTTATATGAAAATTAAACTTTCGTTGTTTAATTAATATGTTTGCAGGCATTTGGAGATACAGAATGAGATGCTTTCAGAATCCCATTCATCAATTTCTCATGAATTGCATAAACTTCAGGTTATTCTCTAGTTCCCTTTTTTTTTTCTTTTTTTTTTTCTTCATGGTTTATAATATAAAATTACCCGAAAACAAACAATTTTACTTAAGTATTATTCTAAGGTTTTTTAACTGTTGTAGGTAGAAGAAGAGATGTTAATGCGTAAATTTTATGAACTTATGGAGGCTCAAGCTCGAAACAAAAAGGTATGCTTCGATTTATTTATTTATTTCTTTCTTTAAAATGGATCTCTAATCTTGGATAAGGGAAAGAGCTGAATACTACTATTTGAATCTCAAACTAGTTGGATGCCACTTTTTAAGTGTGGTTGTGGTAGCATAAACTAATCGGGCTAAACTCTGGATTATATGCTTTTGATTTTTAGACTTTATTATAGACATATATTGTTGAGTAATTGCATAATCATTACCTCATTGAATTTTGAATTATATTTGGTTATAACCAAATTAAGTGTTGGAAATAATTTTATGTTTTAAATATGCTATTATTTAATTTTCATTCCCCTTTTTTAGTTCTCTAATACTAATTGGTTTTACTCGGACAGAATGAAAACATTGATCACAATTCCACTGCTGTAGTTGGTCGAAACTGCAATGAAGATGATGAAACGGGCAATTCGACGGCTTTAGTTTGTGCAAAGAGCAAGGGCCAATTGTAAGAAAAGCTTTTTCAACTTTAATCTCAGTCATGAACTTCTGATAGTTTTTTTAATGTAGTATTAAGAGTTTTCTCTCCACCCTTCGGGTTGGGTTGTTAACAAATTGTTTGTCAATTTCAATGATCGGTCTATAGTTTTTGGTCTTAATCTTTGTTTCTTACTAACTTGATAATGATTCTACTGAAACAAAGCATTTGATAGACAATTTGTTCAGCAAATCCTATGCTGGTATGCACTTTGATCTGTATTCTTTGAAAGTGTTTTCATTTTTTTGTCCCTTATATTGTTGGTTCTTTAAGATCACTATAGCTCTTTTCATATTGTAGATAAATTTATTGGATGTGAATTTGGTTAACTTTGTGAATCAAATTGGTTAGGAATATGTCTCTCTCTCTTTATTCAGAACACAAAGCCTTTTGTATGCTAAGCTGAGAATTTGTACATAGACGGAGTATCAACTGAAATGGTAGCTTAAAATTATAGTATACCATCTGAACTCAAATCCTTTTGTAAGTGACTAATAAATGTTCTTAAGAGAAGGTAGTAAATGACCATAGCTATCTCCTTGATCCTTTTGACAGAGAATAGGACCACCTACGAGAATGGTATTGATTATGGTAGCTGGAAAGTGAGATAGAATTTGGAGCCTGAACCAGCTCTCAGCCTTCGAAACACTGCTAAAGACCTCCCTAATGTCAGTGCCATTCACAGAAACTGCTGTGGGAAGATCTGTGCGAGATAAAGCATGAATAACCTCTGGAGTTGTGTCATAAAGGTTAAGGTATTCAATAGATTCTTGACCTGCGCGTGCAAATTAAGAATATGAAAGTTTTTCAAGAGATGAAGAATAAGAAGAACCCATATTTTGACATGAAACGGGAACATTCGGACGGTGATAGAGTGGAAACCACCTCCTCAGGAGAAATTTAGGATGATGAATTGATGATCTTTGATCTTTAACCAGATCAGAATTATCTCAGATTCCTATCTTTTTTTCTTGTTGTTTAGTGTTCTGGCTTCATACAGCTGATGGCAAATCCTATGGCAATGGCCTCTATTGTATTTGTATGGTTATTTTCATGGACAATGATTTTACGCTAAATTGCTAGTTGAAGCAAAATGAGTCCCTTAAACTTGGATTTCGTGTTCAGTGATCTCTAATGGTGTAAATGAAAAAAGGTAATCCAACCAGACTGAATCATTCAAGATTCAACTCACTCAAAATCTAAATCAGCCGCACTAAAGGTTCAATAAACATGTTCACAGTCAAGCATGTTATTGAAATTGATTGTAAGTTAGATAGTCGTAACTTATTCCTTATTATCTATTTTAATTAAAAAATAATGGGGTATTGATATGAATAAGTTCAAGCAGAAAAGATCACAAAATAAAACCAAAAGCTATTCACCAAATCCAAAACGCCACGACCAACATACCCCAATCCACCCACTCATCTGGGCCTTTAGCCCATATGGCAACTTGGGATTTTTAAGCTTGTCGCTGGTACGACCAAGAAAACAAGTCATAGTTACAATTTCATGGGCTCCCAAACCTTTTCCTAGTCAAATTATTATTAATTTTTCAACAGAGAGCATTACATAGATTTTATTTCGTTTTTTATTTTTTATTTTTTATTTTTTATTTTTTTAAAAGGAGAACTTGAGTAAATCATGTCTAAGCACTAAATATAAGAAACTTGGAGGGTTAAAATTTTTAATTCACAATGGGGAATGCTAAGCCAATGCTTGTCTAATATTGAATGCTCAACCTCATTGATTTGTCTCTTGATATGAATTCAATAAACTAATCTGTTTTGGGTAAGGTTAACTCAGTCGTCTTCTCCACTAGGTGCCCAAAATTTTCCCAAAAATCCTCACCTTTTTTTTTTTTTTTTTGGGGCAAAACTCACGGACCATTTCAGATAATCAATTCCACTAGGTGCTTTCTTATGAGATCTAAGTTTAAATGCGATTTGATTCGAATTTATTTTTAATTAAAGTATTTTTATTGAAAATTTAATTCGAAAACATATTTAATATATAAAATTTAATTAAATTTTATTTTTAATATTAAAAAATAAAAATGAGCTTTAAAAACTTATCCGATTGGATTGGGTCTTGAAGAAGCAAAATTTTTATCATCAAGATTTAATTCGACTCATAGACAATTTTATTATAAGTTTGGCTGTGAAATATTGATTTGAAACGTTTTAGGGTTTATTAGACCTTTTTAAATAAATAAAATTAAGATATATTAAGATTTGAAATTAAAATCATGTTGTAAAAGAATTTTATTATAGCCAATTGAACTATCTTTTAAGTCATAATTCCAACTTTAATTTGTTTTTTCAAATGCTGCAATTTATTCATGCATTCTTGCCAGTTGCAAGCAAAACTTAGCTTGTAAAAATCATTAATCAAAGGATAAACAGAAGAAGACAATTCATATATTTTAGTACTGCTTTTCCTGTCTTCTACTTTTTAGCTTTTCCTGGAGAGGTTGTTTGGTGAGAAAGGAAAGAGAATTAAGGTGCATTCTCAATGAAGACAAATAATAATAATAATAATAA
>JBBYHK010000005.1:2646115-2664387 GCA_038382065.1 Adansonia grandidieri
AAGTAAAGCAAATTTGCTGAATGCTTCTTTGCTTAAACTTATGGTACTCCAACTCGGGTGAGGTTTGGATAGGGGGGGACTTGGTTTTTTTTTTTTTTTTTTTTTTTTTTTAAGTTTTTTATATATTTGGAGGATCACATCCGATATCCAATGTCCAAATTTATCGGACATAAATACTTAAAGAAAAATGAAGAGTTTTAACGTAGGCTAAATAAACTAAACACTTTCTCATAACATGGAAATATTTCTATGCAGGGGACTCAAGTCAATTACTGACAGAGAAGTCTGCTGCTTCATGATATCATGCAAGAACTCAACCAACATTGACTCAGTTATTGATTGGCTTGTAAAGCATTCGAAATCAAAGAGCTGAACTAAGGGCTCTTCTTTCTTTCTTCTTGTTTTTTTAATCCTTTTGTGCTGAATCTGTGTTTTATAATTCGAGTTTCCCGATGGATACAATCTGTAATTCTAAGGATATTTGGGTTTTTGTCATTTATGTCAACGCTTTCGATTTTGATGATTTAATAATTAATAAGATGTAAAGAAAAAAAAAGGTTTTCACCCTTTTGTCAGGCCAAGAAAATTTGCAAGTAAAGACAAAAAAAAAAAAATTTCTTTTTAAGATATTTTATTTAGGTGGATATTAGGGGATAATGGTGCAAATTCCAGTCGAAGCTCAGTTCAGCTGAGCAAACATGGACGCTTCAATAGTCTCTTCTCCTAAACTCCCATCGCCTCGGTTCGAACCAAACACCGAAAACATCAAACGGAAGCTCCTCCGGAAAGGAGTTTACCCAACTCCCAAAATTATTCGAATTCTCAGGAAGAGGGAAATTCTGAAACATAACCGCAAAATTAAGAAATCCCAATCCGAAACGCCATCGCTCGCAGCTTCCGAGCTCGAGTCTTTGGCCGAAGAGTCCCATTTTTTAACCCTAAAACGCGAGTACAAACGCTTCTCTAAAGCCCTCGACGCCAAAACGGAGTCCCAGGGTCCTTCCTTGGTGGGAAAACCATGGGAGAGAATCGAGGGAGCCAAACTTCGGGAGGTCGTTTCAAAAAACGAGGAGTTCCATGGAGAGAGCTTGAAGAGAGAGAACCTTAAGGAACTCCGAGAAATGTTTGAAAAAGATCTCCGTTGGGTCCTGGAGGATGATGTCGGCGTGGAAGACGATGGTTGGCCGTTGCCCACTGAAAACCCACAGGGGGATTGGGACCCTTCAAAACGTTGGCGTAACGAGAAAGAAGCAATTCGCTTTCTTGTTGATAGGTTTCGATTTTTGAACTTCGTTTTCTTTTACTTTTAATTTCCCGTCTTTTCAATTTTTTCATTAATTAATTTCAGGTTAACTGAGAGAGAGATAACGGAAAGGCATTGGAAATTTGTGAGGATAATGAAGCAATCAGGGCTGCAATTTACAGAGTGGCAGTTACTTAGAATTGTTGAAGGACTTGGAAAGAGCGGGAAATGGAGGCAGGCAATGGCCGTTGTTCAATGGTTGTACGGTAATAAGGAGCGTAAAGATTTTAAAAGCAGGTGACGGTTCTTCCCTTTTGCATTTTTCATTTTTGGCTTTCAAATGATAGTTGGGAGTAAAGTTACTGGACAACTAGGTAGCTTGGTGTTTGATATGCTATCTTAGGACTGTGCAATGTATCCCATGAACCTGTTAATGCTTTTTGTAGGTTTGTTTACACTAAACTTTTGTCGGTTCTTGGGAAGGCAAGAAGGCCCGAGGAAGCTCTCCAGATTTTCAAGCTGATGCTTGTAATTATCCACTATTTTACTACTCTCTGCAATGGGGGGGGGGGGAGGGGGGTTCGTTTTGAGTATTTATGCATTGCTGCTGGCTTAATGCTTAGTTTTGAATTGTTCAGGGAGACTGCCTTATATATCCTGATTTAGCTGCCTATCACAGTATTGCTGTTACATTGGGGCAATCTGGACTTTTGAAGGAACTGCTGAACATAATCGAGTGCATGAGGCAGAAACCTTCTAAAAAAATTAAAAATATACGGCGCAAGAACTGGGATCCGGTGCTTGAACCTGATCTGGTTGTATATAATGCTGTATGTGAGCATCTTTTTGTCATTCTTTTGGACATTCCTTGACATCATTGAATCCATTAATAATTTTATGCTTGCCAGGTTCTGAATGCTTGTGTCCCACTGCATCAGTGGAAAGGTGTTTCCTGGGTGTTTGAACAGTTGAGAAAGAGTGGTCTTAGACCTAATGGAGCAACATATGGGCTTGCGATGGAGGTGCTTATGATCCATGATATGTACACTCATACTATGTTTCAGGCATCTTGCTTTTGGTCTTAAGCCATAAAAGCAATTTAGTATTGTTTTAATGCTGGAACCATGGTCATTTGAATGCCACTGTGTGTCTTAAGTTCATGTGCTATCTTTTATGAGTTATTTTTCCTGCAAAAATGCTGGATTATCTCTGCTTTCTAAGCTTTAGAGTGGTCACAATACATTTAAGTAGGCATTGTCTATATGTCTTTATGCTATTGACAAGCAGTAATGGAGTATAATATAACTTTGTAAATTACCTCTAAAGGGTAGCGTTTGAATGATATTGCAAAAATCCTGATAAGTGTTTGCAGAGGCACTTGATTTAATTTTGCTTAATCTAAAAGCATGGGAGTCCATAATAAATTAGTTTTTGGTCTGCCATACCCACCTTAGTGGAAATACGCTTCATGCCCTTATCGAAGGAAAGTATGTCTACTGGCAAATGTTGTTTATCCTCAAAGTTATATTTGTATTCAAGTCTTACAGGAGGTGCTTATTGAAAGGTAATGCTGCAATCTGGAAAGTATGATCTGGTCCACGAGTTTTTTAGAAAAATGAAAAAAGGTGGAGAAGCTCCAAGTGCACTTACTTACAAAGGTAGTTTTATTTCTGTATCTCTTTTTTTTAGCATACATATTTGTGTTGTGTTTCTGTTGAAAAGGTGGTTTTCTTTTTTGACTCAAAACTGCTTGATCTGTGGCTTTAAAGTTCTTGTCAAAGCTTTTTGGGAGGAAGGAAAGATTAATGAAGCTGTGGAAGCAGTCCGGGATATGGAACAGAGGGGAGTAATTGGAACGGCCAGTGTGTACTATGAGCTAGCCTGCTGCCTCTGCAAAAATGGAAGGTGGCAAGATGCTATGATAGAGGTACATTCCATTCTCTTTAGCTTTTAAGTTGTGACTGGATCTGAGTTGTTTGAATATGGAATATTTGGATCATATATACTCTTTTTTTCAATTACCCTGCGAAAAGAAAGAGTCCTCACCTCTATAGTGTGCGAAGGGGGAAGGGGTAGAGAGATCATTTTATGGATATTAATAACTTTCCTGTGCATACCTCCTCTGGTTTTAGAATTGATGTTCCCTTCTTCTTCTGATTGTTTTGCAAACTACAATGACTTCAAGCACCTTTTCCCACAATTCATTGATGTTATTATTGTTTATAGCTCTGGCATAGGACCTAAAAAAAATTATCTGCATTATAACAAGACGCTTGTGACATGAGGAACCATGTGAAATAAGAATCATTTAAGCTTTGACAATTTAATGGCTTGTTCGACATGTTACATGATATTCTACCGCCCTTCTCTTTTTGATATTTGTATTATTTTACTTATGCTGGATGAAGGTAGAAGGTTCAGAATGAAGTCTAATAATAATTATTTCATGTCAGATTTTTTTTTTTTTTTTTCCTTTTGTGTTTCTACCTGTGCATCAATTTTATCATTAATACTGGCCATAGACCTAGAAACTTCATCTAAACTATGTTTGCAGGTGGACAAGATTAAAAAACTCTCTACTAGGAAGCCTTTGGAGATTACGTTTACTGGTTTGATAATGGCTTCCCTGGAGGGTGGATATGTTGATGATTGCATTTCCATATTTCAATACATGAAAGACCATTGTGCACCCAACATAGGAACCATAAATGCAATGCTTAAAGTGTATGGCCGGAATGATATGTTTTCTAAAGCCAAAGAGTTGTTTGAAGAAATCAACAAAGCCAAATCTAGTCCTTATGATTCCATGAATGGCAAGTTTGGTGGTAACCTTATCCCAGATGCGTACACCTTTAGCTTAATGCTGGAGGCATCAGCTAGTGCACTCCAATGGGAATATTTCGAGTATGTCTACAGGGAGATGGCTATCTCTGGGTATCAGCTAGATCAAACTAAGCTTCCGACTCTACTTGTGGGAGCATCCAGAGCTGGGAAGGTAAGCTATTTTATCTTCTTTTACTCTTTAACTTATGAAGGTGTTAAATTTTATTTGTCCTTTATATTATTTCTGAAACTGCTAATTCCCTGTTGGACCCAAAAAGCTAATTTATCAGGTCCTTTTCTGTTGAATAGCCATTATTTTGGATCTGACTGAATTTTTAGAGAATCCCATTGACTGATTTTACTGTAAGTCGCGAATGCACAGAACAAAAGATGGATAAATTAAGTAACTTAGCCTGCTTTGATATGTGCAGTGGTATCTATTAGAACATGCATTTGAAACTTTGTTGGAAGATGGAGAGATTCCTCATCCTCTGATCTTTTCTGAGATGTTAATACAAGCTACTTCGCAAAGTAATTATGACAAGGCCGTCACCCTGGTCAACACCATGGCTCATGCCCCATTTCAAGTCAGTGAAAAGCAGTGGACTGAGCTTTTTAAGAAAAATAGAGACAGGATCACTGAAGGTAGTTTAATGAAACTGTTTGATGCACTCTCCAGTTCTGAATTATCATCTGAAATCACCGCCTCAAACTTGTTAAGATCCTTGCAATCTCTCTGTGGATCTGCCCCGTCAATGAGTTCCATGTCCTTTTGTGTTGAGGCCACTGGTAAATCAGAGCTGAACGGTGGGGAAACTTATGGTATTGAGAGCTTAAGTATTACAAGTATTTCTGTGAATGTAACGGGTGAAAAAGGTAAAGCAGCGATAGATACTCCTTTAAAGGCAACCAATGTGTCATTGGCTGGGTTCTCTCTTAATAACAATGGAAAGAACAAAGAGGGTGTTGTTGATGCAGAGTTGGTAAATAGCTTATCAGATTATGATATGGATGATACTATATCCAAAAAATTCAGTGGCACGGGGAATTTTGCCAATGATGTTGCATCTGGTGGTGCTTTGTTGAATCTAGATGAGTATACTGAAGACATCGACGAGGCTGAAATCGACCTGCCAGTCAATGATGATGCAGCTGAAATGGATTTGGTAATCGATGAGGATGGTGATTCTCAAAAATCAAAATTGCCTTCTGCACACGAAATACTGGAATCATGGAAGGAAAGAAGGAAAAATGATGGGAAATACTTTCCCATCCTTCTTGGCCAAAAGTGAGTGGCACATTTTCATTGCATTCTCAGAACTCAAAGTTTTGGTTTTAAAGAACAGCTTGCCAGACATCCAGAGCCAAGGGTGAGGATCCTGAAAGGGAAGAGAATGAAAGCTGAAACAGAAGTATTAGTCAGAGAGTTCCAGGGAGAGGGTCACCTTCAGCTTTAATGAAGATATTTGGCCAAAAAAATAAACTTCTAGGAAGATATAGGCAACATATCCAACAACTTAGGCAAGTGCTCAACTGAAGTCCTGGTATATTGAATTGATGTAAGAGCTGGATTGATCTTCCAAGTCGAAAGGATTGTTTTTTAAAGGAAAATGTCTGCTGTTCTCTGTTATGAAAATCTTTAGAGATGTTTAATGCTCCCTTCATGCAAGCACTTGTTAATGTAATCATGACATCTAAATATGTTTTGGAATTTTAAATCCCAATATCCATAACTCTTTCTCTTATCATCACCTTACAAACTTCCTTGTACAATGACTTTATAGGTAAGTTAGGCCTGATTGTTGTGGCATGGCATAAAGTAAAGGTCAATGATATATCTGCTATCTGGATCATAGCTCTGACTGATTTTAGTTAAAGCAGTACCGCTTTTTGGACTTTTTTTTGTATAAAGGAGGTTGGAGATAAGAAAATGATTGCAAATATTGATATTTGAAATTTAAATTTGTTAAGTATCGACTGATTATATAAGCTAAGCTAAACTCTGAGTTTGCTTTTTAGACTATCTATAGCTACTGGGCAAATGCTATACGCTAGGATATGGTTTCATTCAAGTTTCTCTGAAATTTCCTAATTGCTAGCATGGCTGAAACGCTGCTGCTGTAGCTTTAGCCCATGTTGTGCTTCCTGAACTTAATGTCAAGTCTTACAACACCTACCAGGGAACTCAATTATTGTAATGCTATGGCATTTATGTGTAGCATCTCTTTTATCTTTTGGAGTCTCCAATGTATATTGCAAATATTCCTGCAAATAAGTAAAAGAATCTGCTTTATCATCATCATTTTGCAAGTCTGATATATATTTGGTCTTTGAAATATGGGCGGAGTGAATTGCTTGAGCTGGAGATATTTTCAGCCTTTGAAAGAAGTCATTTCTTACGCCTTATTCTCATCATCATCCCACACGCATGATAAAAATCCATGCCCATTGTGAACTTGGAGAGTTTGCAAATAAAGCCATTTCTATGACGGTTTGAACTAATCAAGGTAAATATATCAAAGTTTCGGGAAGGCATGGGTAAGGGGAGTAAAAACCTTGTGCAAATGAGTGCTCATTTGCTGCATATTTTACTGCAGAAGAAAACATGAAATAGGCTCATGGTTTCCATATTTCAAAAGTATAGCTAACCAGGATCAAAGTGGTTCCTGGTAATATCATAAAGGCAACCGGAGCTCCTGCTCCCGATTGGAGTAAACGCTTGGACCACAAACTTCACAGAAAGCTTATATGGTCTTGGAATTTTTGTGCAAGTTAAATCATTTCAGCAGATAGATGATTTAGTTGCAGATCAAAATGAAAATATGACTAAATTGCTTGAACGGCCCACTTGCAAAACTGCAGTTTAGTTGTATTCGGATTGATTTTCGGAACAGACAGATCATATCTCAAGCGTGCCACAGTAAATGCTTATCTCTATTTTCTTTTGCTATATTTGTACCCTTTTACTTCATGATAAAAGCTATAGAATCACTAAAACCCTCTAAGCTCACCACCAAATGTTACTTTCAAACCGAAGCACTTCATGGATTAATCTCACATTTTTCTTCTTTACAAGCCTAATAAATATACAGTTATAGACATGATCGCAGTTGGTATACCAGGCTAGCGTGATGCCGAGTCCGATGCATGGTTCCAGCAATGAAATAAGACCAAATGGCAGGCATCTGTTTATGCCATCTGCACGAGTTCGCAACTGATATCAGGAAGATAAACAACAAAAAGAAGCACCTTAAGGGTAAATTCCGGTTTAACCATAAGGTGTCAAAATATAGAGCTCTACTATTTGAGTTCACAAAAGAAAACATGAAAATGATGGATGTCCAAAATGTCTGGCCGCTCTCATTGTTCTCTTGGATATACTTGACAATTAATCCATTTTAGCTTTTGAAAACAGGAAAGTGACGTCAAAAATGTTTGGCCGCACCATGTTACTATTTCTTGGATATACTTGGTGTCAAAATCAACAGAAACAGAGAATCATCAATGAGGAGGAAAAAGTCAAAAAACTGATGACAAGAAGTGAAAGTAACTGCCTGAATTCAATGGGAATTTTTATAAAACTATCCAACCTCGGAATTGAAAGAAGTCCAAGGACATTCTATAGAAAACAAATAGCCATCCTGCCTAAATCTTAGTTTCAGAAATTTCAAGGGTGGAGGAAAAAAAGGTTAAAGTAGGCTTGAAATAAAATTTGTTCAACTGATGTCAAGATGTTGAAATGAAACTTTATTGATTGGCAGAGCTGCAGAGGGTAAATATCACGACTATCCCTTAAACAACCAACACGAGCATCCACTGAGAAAACCTGTGTTTTCATATCTATGAACATTGTTCAATAAGAAGAATATTTAAGAACTGATTAAAGAGGGTTTACCAGGTATCTAGCATCCTAGACTTCAACGCTTTCTCTGCTGCTTCAGCAAAAATTTTTGCTGCTTCTGCTTCAGCTTCTGCCGCTTCAGCCTCTCTTGCTGCCTTTTCAGCCTCTGCGATTGCAACTTCTGCCTCTGCAACCGCTCGTGCAGCAGCTGCAGCAGCCTCTTCTGCAGTCATGCTCCTCATTTTTGACAACTCTGCATCAACTTGGGTTTTAGTAAGAATGTTGATGCCTTTCTTCTTTGCCTTAGAAGAATCCTTCTGCCTTGCTTCCAAAGGAAGCAGAGGAGATCTTCTTGCTTCAGAAATAGCCGAATGTTGTGCAATCTTGTACTTGTGCTTCACCTATCAACACATACATCATTAAGATGGATTGATCCCAACTTATAAAAAATTGACTTCGCCTTATTTAGAAACATATTTTCCCACTTATGAGAAGATATGCCAATAACTTTCTGCATTTAGATCAGAAAAACCAGCATAACATTTCATGCAATTCATGAGGAAGAAAAGTATCAAAGTTATTGGATCCTTTATGCAAATAGGATGCAACCCTTCCCAGCTGCCTTTCTTTAAATCTAATATCACAAATGCACATGTCAGCATAAAAGTTACCTTCAGGAACATCAATGGCATAAATGTATCACCTAAGCATTTCTGTCGAATGCTAAGTACCTTTGCAATGACCCCGGAATACTAGCGTTGAATTTACAAACATGAAGAAGATAATTATATTCTAGTGATACCGTTCCACCAGTAATCAACAATAGGATAACCTTTATCAATGTCCCATTTGCTACCAACAGCTTTAGTTTTGTTGCCAATAACTTCTTGAGGTTTGGTGGAGCAGCATATTTCTCCTATAATGTCAAAGATAAAACAAACTCGAATTAGTTTAGATGTTTTAGGGAAAACATTCACAATAGTTTCAGAGCTGAGCTTTAGGTTAAAAGACTTGAAAACTGAAATTGGACAAGAAATAAGGAGAAAAACAAAAAATGAGTTCCACACCTACTCAAGAACAAGACAGAAGGAAAATTGTTGTCGTATAAAACCATTACAAAAGGCAAAAGCCTTCAGCAGTTTAATTAAATGGGTACTCAATTTTTTTTCCCTTTAAGTACTCAGAATTCGTGAGTGATCCAAGAAAGAAAAGCACCTCTATGTATGCAGCAATTGAAGCTCTGTCAGAACCAGCTGGCTCTTTCAAACTGGTGATAGCCTCCAGTAAAATATTGTCCAACCTGCAACATTAAGAGGATATCACTTAAGCAGCAATGAATATGCCTGTACAAAATCAGAATAGCACGGTTCTCAACAAAAGATTGTTTTGGCTTACAATGACCTGGAATTTGGATAATATTGGTTTTCATCAATTAAAGATAAGTGCTGCAGACCTAAGGCTCTAACAAATATGTGTATTTACAGCAAGTTTGAAATGAAACAATCTAGGAAATAATAACTTTTGCCTTCTGCGTCGTTTCTGTTGTAACTATCTGGGCACTCATGTATCCAAGTTCAACTAAAAGTGACTTCAATATAATAAAACAATATCCATAATAAATAAACTTGAAATTGATTTTTTTTGGATTTGTTACTGTTCTTGGTGTTCCAATATTAATGACTTAATATATGGGAACTCATATACCCAAGTTCAATATTATATAAGAATAAATGCAATAAATAACCTTGAAATTGGTTTTTTATGACCAGTTGCCCTTGGTGTTCCACTAGAAACTGCCAGAGGCTTAGCATCAACGACTTCTTCTTTTGGCGGCACAGTGATTAGAGCCATGGGGTTATCCTCATGTTTAGCTGCCAACTGATTTCTTTTAAGAGCAAGTTTGGCCTTCTGCCTTGACCCCCATAAGGCCGTTGCATTTATATTTCTCCATTTATCCTGGACACATTCAAACTATACACATTACTTCATATCTATGCATGACAGTACACTGGCAATCAAAATAAGCAATAAAGCTTAGCTTCAATGGTTTATGATGCAATTAATAGAGGCACTATCATGACACAACAATCTCTGGTCATTAAACCTGAAAATTAAAACACTTATTCCAATGGTGCTTGGTGAATCCTGCTCGAGGCTCAGCCTGAGCTACATACCTTGAGATCCACATTTGAGCGTGAACGCAAGACAGAACTAAACTCAGGATCTGAAAGTATATTGCGCCATTTGCCAGTACCATGCTTACGAACTCCTGCCTTGAGGGCAGCTTCTTCTTCCGCTGTCCATTTCTGCTTAGGGGCACCCATCAACAAATTCCTAAAGCCCACAATATAAGAAAATATAAACAATCGAAATTTGAAAAGATCAAACGCTAATACCAATCAATTTTACATGCTTACGCGCCTATCCATCAAGTTTAGACAACTAGCAAAAAGCATTGTAATTAAAGAAGAAAAGTTACCAAAACTGAATTAAGCCATTTGAAAGGCAATAATCACATTAACGCAACGACCAGACACTCACAGACAGAATTTTTTGCCACATTTTCCGACAGATTGATCTGAGGCTCCAATTCTCAATCATAATGAACTTCCAATGGTGCAATATTTAAAACTTCAGAATAAAAACATGCCCCAATAATGAAAAATTAGAAACAAAAACAGAAAAAAAAAAATCCTTAGAGCAATCCAGTTTCAGAAGTTTAGACAAAGTTTTACAAACCCAAACGCCCTCTTAAGCATAAAAACTCAAACTTTCAACGTCTCTTGACTCAAAATTCATACATGAACTTAGCCTCAATCCATCACCACATGTAATCAACAGCTTAGGAAATGTAAATATAACCACGAATCTTAATTTTCTCTCAAAAATACAATAACAAAAATATTCTCAAAAGGACAGATTTACGAAAATTTAAAATTCTAATAGATTGAAGTCCCCACTTTTTTCTCCTCTGTAAAACAACACTAACAACGATGAAAACCAAAAAAAAAAAAAAAAAAAAAAAGAAATCAGACTAATGCATTTTCATCCAAAGCTTAGACTTTGATGAAATTTATCAAGATCAAATTATCCAGAAAATTCGAAACCCAAAAAAAAAAAAAAAAAAAAAGAAAGAAAAAGCACATTAATACTGAATTTCGAATTATGAGTGAATTTTAGGTGAGAAAATTGAGGCCGAAAAATGAAGTTACCTGATCGGAGAAACGCAAATAGCATCGGATTTTTGTCGATAAATTATTCCTTACAAAAACAAAGGATTGAAAAAAAAAATGCAAAAGAAGATTGCTTTTTTGTCCAAATTCAAAAAGAATATTATAATGGAAATTTGGAAATGTTCATTTTTTACTACTATTTATTTTTTGTGAGGCTTTTATATCTTATTGGCTCATTATTTGGACGAACTACGATGAAGACTTGTTGTAAATTTTGAAAATTAACTTGTAGCCCCTAACCTTCTCTAAATTAAACTCGGTCCCTCAATTAGTTGTATAACTATAACTCCGGCCATCAAAGTTACTTAAGATTTGGCTCCCTAAATAATAATTTTTAATTGTTTTAAGTTTTGAACTCAATTTAAAATAATTTTTTTTAAAAAATAATTATTAACGTATCAAATTCATATTATATTAATTTGACACGAAAGTTAATATAAATTATAAATTATCGATTTAAGATGAAGTTTAAAAGAAGGAGGATTGTATCAAAGTTTGTTTGTATAATTTTTGAGTTCTTAAGCTTTATAATTAACTTCGGACGTAAATTTTGCAATAAATGTATTTGGTTGAACTCAAACTCTTTATATCCTAACCTAAGAAACTTAAATAAAAAGGATGCAATATTAGTCACTATTAACTGTTATATCTTGGAAAGAAGGTAAAAACCAATAATTATAAGAACATTGTACCAAATAAACTTGTGTAAAGATCAAGCTATTTATATAATTTAATTGACTCAGCTTATATTGCATTCGATTTGAATATTTTTTTAAAAATTTTGGTTGGCCGGATCTAATTTGAATTACTATTTACTAATTAAAAATATATTTTTAATTTAAATTTAATTACAAGTATATAATATTAATATAAAAAAAATTATATTTTAAATGGACCATCAATACGATCTTAACTGGATTTAAAAAGAGGGACTAAAAAATTTTTTTAACCACGATCCAATTCCAACCTAACCAAGTCTAGTGCTAAAGGAAGCATAAAGATTAAAAATATTAAATTAATAAATAATTATTATTGTGGTGGGTGAAATTAATTTTGGAATTGGTAGTTGAAAATGATTACTAAAAAGGGTTAGATATTCATTTAGCCCTTATACTTTGAACCAATTTTTAGTTTGATATTTAAAAAAAATTGTTTTTGGCAGTTGAACTTTAATTTTATCATATATATTGACCGTTTGGATTAACATCATTAGACAAACGCTAATGTGGTGATCAATAGCCAATGAAAGTTTGACACATGACCTCAGATGGCAAAAACTCATGTTAGCATAAAAAATTTTTAAAAAATAATTTTCAACCTTTATTTTTTGAAATTTTATTTTTACGATGATGTGGATTTGAATGTAACATTTTTATCATATGTCATGCTCTCACGTGCTATTAACTATCACATTATTATTTTGACCGATGATATTAATTTAAAAGATTAATATGCATGACGAAATGAAAGTACAAACATTAGATTGAAAAACCTTTTTCTTTAGTTACTAAATTAAAAATTAAATTAAAATAGAAGACCAAATAAATATTTAACCCTACGAAAATCATTTATTACATTAATAAATGTGAAATTTAAACAATAATTAGCCTCTTCAAATCAATTTATTTATCAACGGATTCTACCAAAAAAAACGAAAACGACTGGCCAATTTCATAAATATGCAAACAAGAGGTTCAAGACTGTAATTTCCCACAAATATAATGTATCCATTTACTTTTTTTTTTTATTTTCCAGAAAAGAATTTCCAATGCTGAAAGCCTGAAACAAAGAAGTTATTATTTTATTATTTTCAAGAGGAAAGAAAAAAGATATTACCCAAAAAACGCCGAGATTCCGTGGAAGACGATGGCCGTCGCTAAGTTGCTGCAAAAAGTACGCGCCAAGTTCGAGCGGTTTGAACCGCAGTTGTCTCTTTCTCGAGAACCTTCTCTTCAGATGCATTGGCAGGGGTCAAGCCAGACGTAGTCGGTAAGGTTTCCGGAATCCCTGAAGAGCATCTTCGTGGGAGGGTAAATTTCAAATTTTTATCGAGTTTTAGTGATTTAGGCAAGTTTTTGATCGATCACATTTTTGTCTATTTTTTGAAAGAATATGGAGATAGAGCATAATTAGGCTGATTTCTTTTTTACGTCCGTCGTAGGTTGTAATATACTCGCCTGCAAGAACTGCAACTCAACGAGGATCTGGGAAAGTTGGAAAATGGAAGATCACTTTATTTCAATACAAAGGTATGTCTTTTTTTCTTTTCCTTTCTTTGACATGAATTTTCCCTATCATTTTTAGTTGTAAGAAGTTGAAATTTCTTTGTTATTTGTCAATTTTCAAATTTTGCTTTGAGAATACTAGTAACTTTTTGGCTGAATGTGATCCTAAGTAATCTCGAACTGCTGATATATAAAAATGTTAGAAAATCAAAATGACAAAATTAAGCTATTTCTAATCTTCAAGTACCTCTTTTTGATTGCAAATAACCAACATTTTCCCATGTTCTTCACGGTACAACACATTTCTTTGACGATTCTGAACTTTTGATTGATTGTATCAAAGTTCTGCTTGATGCTTGCTGGATTGTGTTTTCATTGGTTAAAACTTGTGTTCTTGAAGTTAGGCTGCATTGCCAAATTCTTGGTATGGTCCTGAATTAGAGCCTTCTTTTTGGTAAATTCTTGTTTTTCTTGTAACCATGAATTGCAGTATCAATAGTTTCTTGTCACTGAAATAAAATGGTGTAGGTGGGAGAACCCATTGATTGGTTGGACATCTACGGGGACCTTATGCGAATTCTGCACTCGGTTTTGATAGCGAAGAAGCTGCAAAGTCTTTTGCTGAGAAACATGGGTGGGAATATGGGGTATGCTCTCTCTTTTCTTTTCTTTTCTTTTTATTGTTTCTTCACTTTTTAAGTTTCATTAGAGGACTAAAATATTGAACCGTATTAATGGATTGTTATTCTGTTTCTTATTTAGGCTTTAAAATAACAAACTTTGGTGATATGTTTGGTTCTTTCTGTTGTCAGACTAGAATTCCATGTTTGTTAGGTGGCATATTCATTTGATTAGTTTGTTACGAAAATATTTTTCTCCCTTAATCATCCAATCGCTATGTTTCTTGAAACGTTAATTGGTGTTACATCTTCAACTCCTACAGCTTAAAAAGCGGCAGACACCATGGCTGAAGGTTTGGACTCTTTCTTTTGCACTTTTGCCACTAATTCTATTTCTTCCTCACGAGCCTGCATTACAACTTGTTTGGGAAGGAAAATCGTGTTTGCTCAGTTTAATCAGGTTAATCCTTTTGCTAGGCAGAAGAACAAAACTAAACTTGAAATTTCTAAAGACAACCAATTAAAATAAACTAGTGCATCGGCTGTTTTCTACTTTTCATGCTTACTTATGTGGAGTAACTGCCTGCTGGCCTGCACAGTTGTGATCCTTGACTGGACATTTTCTTTGGGAACATAGTAATCTCTGTTTTTATATTTTCAAATGTTAATTTGACGAGTGATTGAGAGGGTTTTCTTGTGGCCTTTGCTAGGAATTGTATTTCTTAGTAGTCCTGTTGCCCCATTCAGATATTTTAAAAGATGCAATGAAGTTGTAAAAGCTGACATTTGACAAGTTGGAGTTACTTATCTTAGAGAGAAAGATAGAAATTACAGTACTTGATAGCTGCTGAAAGGTCAAGCTTTTAACTTTTTTAAGAGATCTAGGAGAGGATTGTACTATATGATGACTTTAAATAACCAACAGCCGTGTAGCTTGTTGGTAGAGTACTGGATTTTTATTTCCAATGATCAAGATTCAAACCCTGGCATCCTCAAATATTCATAAAAAAAGACAATTGTATTTGCTACCGTTCCCAAAAATCCAGAACTACAGACATCTCATGTAATATGTTCAAACACTAACGTAATGGTCAAGCAATTTCTACACTACAATGTGCTTATGTGCTCTAGGCATATAAAGACACTTATTTAGATAATTGTAAATCTATTTTTTATGATCCTATCCATATTTCAAAACTATAAACTATGTAGTTTCCGTACAATTCATTATCCACATAAGTTACAATATCCATAATAGTATATCTTGCAAATATCTGGTTGCAGGTTAAGTCCTATGCAGATAAGTTCAAGTGGAAGGGACCTGTTATATGTGAAGATTGATTCTATAATCTTTTGACCCTGTTGTTTTCTTTCTATCATAATTTAAGTTGCACAACTGAGGCTCAGGTTTTCCTTGTTGCCCATTTTGCTGCTGTTTCTTTTGTGACAATTTATGCTAAGCCAACAGGCATTCAGCGGTATTTCTTTTACGTAAGATGAGTTTGAATACTGTTGATGGCCACTGCAGGCTAACCTTTAAACCAGAAACTCGACGACAATACCCTCAAATGTTCAATCTTCAGCATAAACTAGTGAGGTAGAATCACTACACTAATGTGCAACTGTCTGCTCTAGATTCAGATTGATAGGTGGAATTCCAAAAATTAATGAACCTCCTTGAGTTGACAAAACAATGGGGGAAATTTGCAATCTCTTTCCCACTAATCTTTATTGTTAAATACTAATAAAGAACAAATCAAAGTAGTACTTCTTTGGAATTGTGTTCTTGATGTATTATTACGTAAAGAAACTACTCAATGTATAATAATTGTAAGTTAAATCTAAATTCAATAGTAGTTAGGCAGTAGAAGTGGCAGATGCTGCATGTTGCTCTGACTTTCTTTTTTTTTTTTGAATAGCTGTGTCTCACTTCTACTTGGACAAGAATATGAGGATATAACCATCCAAAAACTTTTTAAATATATAAAAATAGAAAAAAACTAAACATAATTTTATTGGATATATGTTTGTATCCGATTTTTACACGCAAGTCTAAGTAACATAGTTGGTTAGGACTGCCTAAAGGAGGCACGGCACTTAATCTGTTGCTAGGTCATTTAAATGGTCTATCAGCAGTAATTCCACTTTGATCCGGTAGCAATTTCTTCATGTGATACTTGGATCTACGAGATAGATTAATCTTTCTCCTCCTTTCCTCTGGTATCATGTCGATGGTACATTCTTTGAAGCCGAGCCTTATAAACCTGTAAAACCATAACTGCGTGTTTCACTTTCTTACTGTTTAAGTACCAGCATAGTTTTATACGCCAAGACCTGGACGTAAATAATAGCCATAAATTGAAAGAATGTTCCAAAGAAACCAAACTCTCGCTCTTCGAGATAGTAATATTGACTAAAAAGTTACTTCAAACTATCAGTAAATGAAGCATGGAAGAAGTTGCATGCTTGAAATAATGTAATATTTAATAACGGGAGAAATATGCAAACCAATCAGCAATACGAGTTGTCAGCAGGAAAAGCATACCCAATCCGAGGGAAGATGCCTTCTTCTCGATGTAATCTGCACAAATGTGATTGATATTATTGTTTGACCACATAGAAATATCCTGTAGTAATATCAAATCAAAGTGATGTTCATAAAAACGAAAATCACATTTGGATGAAATTCAACATCATTCTATGCAATCTATCAGCCAACGGAAGTGCTCTGTTGGTTAAACATTCCATATTTCCTGCTCTCCAGATCCACCAAATCGAAGCTAAGAATTTTGTGTTCTTTTTCTGAGAGATTCGTTCTTAGCCCCAAACTAATATCAGTCAGACTCCAAAATTGGACACCCAGTAATTCCCAAATTAACTTTGCTTTGGGGCAATCTCTCAGACAATGTAATGCATCCTCAATGCCAAGAGAGCATCTAGCACACAAAGGATCTGAAGAGATTCCACGATGAGCTCGCAGGGCATTAGTAGGTAAAACTTTGTGCAGCACCGTCCAGACTAGAAAACGAATTTTCTCAGGGGCGTGTAACTTCCAAATTCAACTCCAAGATGATTGATTGTTTCTTCACGTGTTATGTTTTCTGTTTTTTAATCATGTCAATCATAGTAAATATAAACAGAATACAAATAATTAAGTATGTTAAAATTCTAAACATAATTGTATCCTGTTATATTCTTATCTTATTTTTATATCACGTTTAAAATTATTAGTATATTTTTTAGATAATACAAAATTTTCTAGTTTGATTCTTGGTTTTTTTTTCCTCATTGTGCGTGTTAGATGTTTTGTTTCATTCATTTGTTGAGTTTAATTGACTTTGTATTTTTAGAATAAAATCTAAAGGCCGTTTGATTTAACGTAATAGGACATACATTCAATTCAAATTTGATAAACTCATACTAAGCTTGTGCTTGGTTCAAATTACAGGTGGAATGGAGATGGTCAATTTAAACCTTATTCAACGGAGACCTGAATAATCATTCAATACATTGCTGAATGACTTTAGACTTTAAGTGCAATAAAAAAATTATTTTAGAATATTTATATTCTTTTTATCAAAGAATTGAATCTCATTGTTACTAAATCAACCTACCTCTATAACTATTTCATTCCATTTTAAATCCATAGAATAACTATTTCATTGCATGTTATTCTATTGTAACAAACCTAGGATCTAAACTTAGAAAAAAAAATTGCTTTATAACTTTTAATGAAGTAAATTTTAAGTACGGTCATTGCATTAGAAAAATCATAGAATTGGAATCAGCTGAAAACACGTAAAGGTTATAACCTTGATGAAAAACATGTTTTACATAATTGAATGGGTGTCTATACATTGCAGCAGCATTGACAAAAGTAGTTTTTTTTTCCAAAAAAAAAAAAAATGAACTTTATTCTTCAGGAACAAAATTCTTTTGGTCCTTTCACTTTCAGCCAGCCAACCTTTGATTTCTCTAACAGCTGATGGCTTTGATCCCACCCAAATCGACATTTATGGGTTGGGCTTATTGAAAATTTTATATTTGTCTAAAAAGCTAGCCCAACTTGAATGGGGAAAGCTTGAGTTTTACTTTTTTTATTACAAAAAATGATTAAAAGAGATTCACTCGACACTTGTCATCCAGGCTGCTGAATAGAATAAATAAGAGTTAAATACAAAATTGATATTTATTGAGCTTACTCAAAGCGGAAAATTCATTTTGAGTTCCAATGCCCTCGAGGGAGTTAGGAGGAAAACGATTTGCATTGACATTATCTATTTACCG
>JBBYHK010000005.1:2689172-2700967 GCA_038382065.1 Adansonia grandidieri
TTTTATTTTTTTGAAGTGTCTGGGTAAGTAATGCATGATTCAAGAATAATATTGTTTAATTTTATGGGGGGATTGAACGATGCTCTTACTTAAACCTTTTTTTTTTCTTTTTGAAAGTGTTTAAGTAAGTAATGCATGATTCAAGAATAATATTGTCTAACATATATATGTGCTTTTGTTGTCGAAGCATTTGCTTTTAATTATTTAATTGAATAATTCGTATATTTATATATTTTATTATATCATAATCATATTTAAAGTTTTTTTTTTATATTTATATCAATTTTGATACGTTTATACGTCATATTTTTAAAAGAATATATTCATATCATGTCGTGTCATATTTTTTTAACTTTATACGTGTTATATTTGTATAATCATATTAAATATTGACAGATCTAATTAATATTTTTTTTAAGTATCAGGGAATCTTCTATCAATGCATTACTGGGATTTTGGAGAAGTCTAAACAGCAAAAGTGTTCATATCAATAATGTGAGAAATTGTGCTCCTGGGTGGGTGAAATGTTTGTTATCATATGACTTGCTCTCATGATATTTTCAGATTTTTTTTTCCCTTTCATTTTAAGGAAGAAGAAATAATGATATTAATAAATTTTCTTATTACATTAAGAAGTTCATCGAGAATTCCTTCCTCCATTTTATGCGTTAGTAATTTATTATTTGTTAATCCATGAATTGTCCTATTAGTTTTATTGGCTAATGTTATTAAATCACAAACCTACATATTTTACTTATTAAATAGTTAAAAACCCTTATAATGTCAATCCCATAGTATCTATGCTTTTAGATTTTCACTAAGTTTTCGTACGAATAAAACTTTTGTTCCACACATCTATACAACGTCATCTTTCTGAATTTTAACATTTTATTTTTAAAATAATTATACACCTTTGATTTGTTATAACGTTAAAGAAGTTATACGAGCTTCAATTGAGATAATCTTTCTTTTTTCTTATTTTCAAGATACGATTTGATGAATAAAATTAGGCATTCATAACATGCAAATTAACCCAAAAAAAAACCCCTAAAATGGCAAAAAATATATAATAAAAGGAGTCATTTCCTCAAATTAAGTAAAGAACAATATTGTAAATTGTAAACTAACCTGAAATTTGAGTCTAATTTTTTTTTAAAAAAAATAATTAAGTGGATTTAATTTGATCATTTATGCCAACTTGATTTGTGATTAGTGACAATTACTTCTTACATTTTTTCCCTAATTTACTTGCCTCTTACTTTGAATAAAATGCAATACATTTGTATTTTTTTCTTCTTTTTGTCCCCTCCGCCCCCCCCCAAAAAAAAAAATTCTCTTGATCCATGCACAATTTGACCCATTCAACATTTGCCTTCAGAAGTCACAGTATTATATGCTCCCTAATTTTTTGAATAGAATGCAAAAAAGAAATTCAATTTGAGAAAAATAATTAATATATAATTGCTGATTTTGTCAAATCCACTTTTCAAATGAGTAATTGATGCAGCCATAACTAATTATAAAAAATGTGCTTGATCTTATCCATGGTTAGTTTAGGAAATATTATATATATATATATATATATATATATATATTCTTCACATTAACTATTATGCCTCTTGGTTTTTGTGTGTATACATTTGTATTTTTTCTTTATAGGTCAAAGGCTTATAGTTTTATATATGACATATGGACTATTTAAAATATTTAATAAGCCATCTAGGCATCAAGTAACAAAAATTTGTTAATGACCCTTGAAATAATGAAAATTTTATTAACAAAAAGTATTAATATTTATTTTATTTATTATTCAATGTATTGATATTTAGCAACACATAAATTATACTCATCTTAAGCCACATCCAGCGGAATTTAGTTTATTTGACATCATAATTTTGGACTTCTTTTCAACAAAACTTTTGCTTTGGATTTGATTGTTTACATTCTCTCGAGATTCATTGAAGTTCTATGAATGTCATCTTTGGTCCTGGCTTAGGAAAGTATATGAAGACATTCTTTATAGCGTGATAATTTGGTCAAGTATGTGCATTTATGTTAGTATATTTTATCTTGTCATAATCGTATTTAAAATATTTTATATTTATATATATTTTAATATATTAATAATTTGTATTATATATATTTTGAGACATTCATTTACTCATTAAGTTATGTTTTAATTGATTTTTATATTTATGTAATTATATTTAATATTATCAAGATATACCTCCGTTGAATAACCTGCATGAATGTTGTGTGCCTTGTTTCTAGCCTGAAAAATTGGAACCCTTAAGTAGGTGCTGAGACCAAATGGAAGAGAGGTGTGAGAAAGGTTTGAGAAGTGTAAGAAAACCAAAACTCTAGCAGATGAGTTTGAGTAAAGGATTGAGAAACGGCCATTACTGGATTAACAGCCAGGAAGTTCTGCAATCTTTCCTAACGAGGGAAGTCCACAGCTAATGGCATCACTCGTTGAAGGAACAAGATTCCTTGATTGATGATAAATGTTAAGAACGCAACTTCAGCTTTGTAATAATCATAAAAATTTATCAAAATCCTACAATTTCATTAACAGAAACTACAGCAGAATTCAGAGTCGGGATTTGCATACAAATTCAATGTTTGGGGGCTGCTAATAAAGCAACATAATATCGAAAAATCTTCAACTAGACGTGAAGGAACTATCATTCGTGCATGGCATCAGCATCGTCATCCCCACCATCAGCCGCCGATGCTTCATTGAACATGTATTCTTTTTGGTACTCCATCAAGTACTGTGTTGATCTCCTGACATCCAGAAACAGATTGTAAACACGAGTGATATCCTGTACTTCCACGACCTTTCCCTTCCGCTTCTGGCAATTCAAAGCCGAAGCGGTTATCAGATGGATAGCATATCTCAAGGATGTCTCATGCCCAATTTTGGTCAACAGTTGTTTTGCATCTTCAGACATCTCTACAGCTTCCTCTTGGCACCTGATGTCTAAAATCTTGCGAATTTCATCTGCAGAATAAGGTTGAGTAGTGATGATTAATAGTCGATCAAGAAGATCAATTGGAATTCCATGTGGGGATTTGTAATTTGTGCCACGGATTGTTGTTATTCCTCTGTTTGTAGCAACAACTAATATCGGGGCCATATCATTCTCAAGAGCACGGTTCAGGAAAGAAAAGCACTCGATATCAAGCATGTGCACCTCATCAATAAAGAGAACACCAGGCACAATTTCTGCCTTTCCTTCCTCCCTCCACTCCGCCACCTTTGTGTCAATTTGTTCTCTCACCTCAGCACGGATTTCACCAGTATCACCAGTGAAAAGAGCAAGAAATCCCTGCGTTCTGAAGTCAAACATAATAAGCCATGAGATGATAAACTCAGGATAGATGAATCTCTATAGGAGACGGCATAAAACTTCTTTAAAGTCTATAAGTATAGATGGCGTGATAAGAACATTCTAAAAAGCAGACTAGCAAAGATAATTGCCTAGAGCAAAGTTGCACTGGATTTACATAAATTGAGCTTAACATAATGTTTTCGAGGGAGAAATTTCATGCTAGTGAGATATATTTGAACAAGGTATGATGTTTGTACCAAAGAACTGCGATACACAAATTCTTCCCTAATAATCACATTTGCTTGAACAAACCGACAAGAGATAAGTACTGATGGTATAAGGATGCTACATATGTTGAGCTCATAAGCATTGGAAGAAGCTAGCCAGCAACAGCGAAGAACCAACGATTTATGGGAGATCTGTCTTATAAGCTATTTGAGTTTGACCCTCTTCATACCTACACAGGGCTCTTAACTTGCAGAATCTCAATTCCGAATAGAATCATCAATAGTTTGCTTTAAAAATATTAATCAAAACCACTTACCTGGCTAATTTTTCCAAAATGTTATATGGTTTTTCATCAACGTATACTTTTTGTTCATATATTTATGTTTTACTTCAGAAGCAAAATGTAATTAGCAAATGAAACAACCGAACATGGTCTAATTTATTAGCAGTTCATAACATCTCTAAACTAATTTCAGAACAATAACAGATAAACAGTCCAAGACTCAAGAAATCATATTAAACGCAGCAACAAGGCCGCAAATCTGGAAAGGGTAAATTTTGTTACCAAAGTCCAAACTCAAATTTACCTGCTATTTATGACATCGATTTCATGAAGCGTAACACAGTGAACAACCTCTTTCCTCTTCTGCAACTCTCCATCTGGACATTGCACGAACTTAGTTTGCGGCCCCATTGCATCGTAGTCCCTCGACCTCGAAAATGACCTTCCAAGCTTTGTTATTTTGCCTGAAGCTTTATCAATAGCTATCACATCTCCACTCTGCACTTTCTCTTTCCCTAATGCCTCTATCATCTTTGCCCCCAAATCGTAAACTGTCTCCATATCCGTCGTTTTGAGCGTCAATTTTCCAGTTTTCGAAGCCGCCCCGGAAACTGCCGGTCGGTCCATTTGGATTTCAACGACTTCGCCTTCGATTACTTCAGTTTCTTCCTTGATTCTTACTCCAATGGACTTTCGAAACGCTTGCATTAAGGCTTCGGTCTTCGACATTTCGAGGGAGAAGATTTCGCTGCCGGAGAGCATAGAAAAAGGGGTTTCAAGGCCAAGGGATTTGGCCATGCCCATGGCGATGGCGGTTTTGCCGGTTCCAGGTTGGCCAGCTAACAAGATTGCTCGGCCAGCGATTTTCCCGTCTTTGATCATTTGGAGGATGACACCGGCGGCTTTACGAGCCTGGGTTTGGCCCACCATCCCTTCCGAGACGTCACGGGGCTCCAGAGAGGAGTCAAGGCCTAGGCCCCGGATATGGGAGTGAGCTCCTATTCGTTCGATTCGGGTCAGGTCTCGGCTCTCGGAAAGTTTTAGCTCCGCCATTGGAAGGGTGAGGAAGGGCAGGGCAGGGTTTAGGGTTTTGTGTGAGACTAAAAACTGAAATGGAACGAGCGGTCTTGAAGGAGGGCAACGCTTCGTTTAAAGCTTACAAATTCTTCATTTTGGTTGGTAATGTTATAATTTGCGGGTTTTTTAAGAGTATGGGCCTTTGGGCATTGAGGTGTCCCAGATTGTTAGAACAATTTGCTAAGTGGAGCCCAATATCTGAAATTAAAATTGTGAATATTGCATTGTCAGGGTCGGCAGAGAGGCCATGAGTTTCACATTATATGTCAGACTCCAACCGAGTATAATACTGTTATCTTCAATTACGTTATCTTCAATTAGTAAAGCGACTTCTGTATAGAAAATTACAAGGTTCAATAAATTGAAGCAGATAATATTTTATAGATCAGTGTAAATTATGAAATTTGATATAAAAGTTGAGTCTAAGATATTAATAATATGCCACTGAAGACAATGACCGTTGTTAAAATGGAAGAAGATGTTATGGTCCTAGGAATGAGTTATTAATCTCCATCGATTCTATATTAAAGTTCAACTAAATATATAAGTGTTCACATTATTTTCAACCAATAACATATATTTTTTGGACAATATCGTAGAACCTATGTCTTGCAGGTTGTGGAACGTCACAATAAAGCTTTATTTAAAGAATAGTCCCATGAAATTAAGAAATTGATTTGTAATGATCTTGTAGAGTGGTTTGGTCGAGGAGTGCCGAGGAATAGTCTTTGTTCTTTCAGCTCTTTCTCCATTTTCCTAAGAAAGAAAAGCCACTGATAAACCTCAGAAAGCAAGATAACAAATTAAGCTCTCAAATCAAAATGCCATATTTTATCCTCCAGGAAGAAAAAAAAAAAAAAAAGGAACATTGCAGGCATGGCTGTTTTGTAGTCTTCTAGACCAATGAATCCATATTTCATTGGCGTTTTCAAGCTAATGAATCTATTATTCTTATACAATTCGCATCATTTTCAGTTTTTAATGTCTACAACATTGCAGCACCAGAAGGTAGAACTACCTGAGTCTTCACAAAAAGAACCCACGATCTTGATCGCAACACTCCCATCTTCGAGAAATTCAATTCTTGATCTTGATCGCACTCCTCTTTTACTAGATTACTTGGCGCTCTTTATCTTGATCAGAATTCTCACCTTCTGTGGATTTCAGTCCCTCCCTAGTCAACCTCTTAGCAGTCCTCCTTCGTTTCAGCTTCTTCTTGCTACTAAAATTACCTTGCTGATTGCCTAAACAAACACCCGGAATCAAAGCATTTAAATTAGTCTAAAGGGTCCATTTCATACCCATCATCTGCTCAAAGAAAACTCTTCAGTTTAGAACTTTTTTTACACAAATAAAAAAGAAGCAGAAGGACAAAGTTAAAATCTTACCAGGTTTGTCACTTGAAGCAACTTGTTCCTGTACGGCATTTTCTCGAACACCTTCAAGTTCAGCTTGCACCGAACCAACTCCACTATATTCAGATGACGGTATCAAAGGTCCAATTATCTTTCCACGGCGAAAAGCATCTTCCTTGAGCTTTTTCTTTCTAAGTCTTTTCCTTTGAGCTCTACTCAGCTTCTGGGTCTCAGCATGACCTCCGTCATCTTCGTCGTCAGTCGTTGGGGAACTACTCTTGCTCTCTTCAAAATCACCTGCCACCCAAAAATTGATTTCATTTTACAATTTCATCAAACAACTAGAATCTAATTTACTTGATGTTAATTGATTTAAAAAAAAAAAAAAACCTAGGGTTCCAGGCCCAATGTTGACAGCCCTCTCCGATGCGATCACCTGCTTCTTGTCATCTTCCTCCTCCGATTCCGGTGGAGATGGCGCCGGTGGATAGAGTGTTTTAAGAAGTGCCTCATGGAACCTTTTTCGTTTCTCTTCACGTCGCATTAAGACCTTTGCTTCCTTTGCAGCATCAGGTGTTTGTCAAAACTCGGGACAATCTGGTGCATGGTACTGAGGATTGGCCGGTAACTTTTTAGTAATATTAATACATATTTGTAGTAAGACTTGTTTATAATAATAGGGTTAAAAATTTTAATTTCTTACAAAGTTTCAATCAAGGGGATTAAATAATGGCAAGGATAAGGTTCAAACTCCTTTCCCTGTATTCTCTTTTCTCCTATAATAATATGGTTAAGCGTTTGTTTTAAATGGAGACAAATATGATGCTTTCTCTTCCTCCATCTCGGTATATCGGTAGATGGCTTCATTTCTTAGACCACTGACTTGCTCTGTAGGGCAAACAACCGATGACAGATAACCCCGCCATAACTAATGTCCACGCTAGATTGTAGGCTTGTAATGTCGACAAGTTCTCTCTTGCTATTTTGTTTTCCCCATATTAGTATTACAGCTAGCCACTTTTTTTTTTTTTTTGGTACACAAGATGGAAATCCAAGACGGGAGGGGGATTTGGAACTCGAACTGTGACCTTCCTGGGAGAAGATAATAAGTAATAAGAAAGGTTTTTGCCCATACTTTTACTTATAACCAAGATATAGAACATGCATAAACAAAACATAAAACCAAGAAAAGTTGCTTTTTAGCCTTTTCCCACTTCAATGATCCCACACAGTCGCCCATATGGCAACACCAACAATATCCAGCACAATATATAATTGATCAAATATCATTGCAACATGGATGAGGTTCCATGCTTTTGGCTATTCTTTTATTTATTAACCAAGAAATATAATATGCATAAACAAAACATAAAACCATGGAAAAATGGCGTTTAGCCTATTTTTCCTTTTTTCCACTTCTATGAATCACAGTCGCCCAACTAAGAAGTGGCAGAGTTGATCACAATCGTTCCAGGGAAATCCATCTCTTGAACATGGCAAAGCATTCCTTAGGCTTGTATTCTGGAGCAGTATGACCCCCTCCCTGCAAATGCAGAACTCTGTTACAAGCCATTTTCTTCCATTGACAAAAGGCGATAAATAGAGAATATCATCACAAATAATGGCAATCTTGCCTTTACAGTTGCAAAGGTGAAGTTGTTTTCATATTCTCTTGAGTATCTACAAATACCAAAAAGAAAGCATCAGAAAAAGAAAAAAAAAAACAAAAATACATAACCCTTTACAGCTCATTGGAATTGAGACCTATCTTGCTGGGGCTCAAAGGTGAGTATTGAATACGAGTATATGTTTGATAGGCGGATGCTCAATTTTTTTATTTTTTTCTATATTCAAAGTATTTCACCCCGTACCAATATCCTAATATGTGCCGGACACAAATATTTAAAAAAAAAAATGAAAAATCAAATAACATGGGAAATAAAATCTGTTTACAGTCGTAGGATTACCCTCCAACTTGCCCATCAACAAACCATGGCCTCCAATCATCAACTATCGAGAAATTCAGGGACTTAATCCATGCTTCAGTTCCCACATACGGAACTTGTGAGTCATGATCACCACTGTAAAAGAAATTTATAGTCAGAACTCACTCGTATGAAGGGAAGGGGGGGAGGAACAGAGTATGCTAAGCAAACACCTGTATATTAGAGCCCTGTAACCTTTTGTATTGAGATACAGATGATAGCCTATAGCACTCTCAATATCGTGATCATAAAGTAAGCTTGCGTTGCATCTTACCCATTCTCGAATTGTTCCCTGGTAATAATCAATGTCAAGTTTACGTTAAATCTTAACTTTGCCAGTTCCTTGGTTGGTGTTAAGCTTTTCAATTCTCACCTTTCTCGTATGGAGTGCTTTCTGAACACTGACATCAGTCGCCCAAACCGTGCAAAGGTAACAATTGTAGCTCTGCAACATGATTTATTTACTAGCTCAGTTATATAAATATTATTTTAGATAGATTTAAGTTACATTGCTCCAACCATTTTTTCCCTAAGTACTCATGTCCTACACCATGTCCAACAAGTTTTCAGATGAGTATATGAATATGATCCTTCAAGGACTCTCCAAATACATGAAAAACTAAAAACAATTGAAGACAACCGTATCGAACACTTACACCCAAGTCCAATGAATGCAGAATTTAAGGTAAGAGAGATAGCAAGAAGAAGCCATTTACACGACATCCAAATTGAGGGAACACAGCTGGCAAACCCAGGTAGTCTCCATGTGTTTCTAGGAAAAATTTCCGATTATTGACCAAATTATTGCCTGGAACAAAGTCCGAAGGGCACTTAGGCTCCAAGACGTGTGTTCTTTGTATGCGTGCGGTGCACTGTAAAAGGAAAGGCAGTTAAGCTAATCAACACAAATATTTCAGATTAAGTAATTGTAATGATGCTAGAATGAAATTAAAAAAACACCGACAGGCTCATTTTGCTTTACTACCTCTACGATAGCTTGAAGATTTTTTGCGCACTCTACATTACTGATGTCCACCTCAATGTAGTTTTCTTTACAATTCCTTTTTGCTGACTACAAAAAATTGCTCACTGAACATATAAATACATAGTTTCGCCCATTTATGTTATTCAGAAGAATTAAAGCAAGGGGTTTTGTCAAATGACCTCGTAAAGTTCATCAGAGATAAGCACCATGCGATTATAAAATGGAATCTTTGAGTTTTCTTCAAGTTTTTTATCTGTCCTAGGATTGCCAAGCAAATAACCCTGCAATAATTGCTGAAAATGTTATAGCATTCTGGAATATCCAAGATATTTGTGAAGCGCAAAAAGCCAGCATGGTAATCTAGAATTTGATATTAAAGCATTACTTTAAGATTGATAGCTGGAACGTCCCCGTCTTCAATACCTGAAGTAACATGACAAACTTGGTCATCAGCCTCTAGAGTAACATCAGATAAAGCAGAAGTTTTTGTTTAACTGGACGAACACACAGTTACCATCTGATATTGCTTTAGCAATTAAGGGAACAATCATCCCTGAGTAGGAGTCGCCGGCAATATAGAGTGAATTTGTGATGAACTTGGGATGACTTTGCAACCACTGAACAGACCAGAATGATATATATACTGAGATATTCGCAATTAACAGTAAATGTCAGTTAAAGATGCTGCCTTTTACCTTCCCCAGAAAATTATACCCTTCATTAGCAAATTTTGTATCACCGGTCTTGGAACCTTGCAAGGTCCTCGAATAAGAAAATCCAGTGCCCACAGGTGCGTCTGGGAAGATTATATTTGCAACCTAAAAAGTCATCAACAATGTTCACTAATCAAAGATCAGCAAGTGGAATCTGCAAATAAAAAAGCTCATAGGCCTATTTATATATAGTCATGAAGTATTTCACCTTTGTCCACGAGTAAGGGTTCAGAGCAAAAGTTGGCAAGCTGCCATTGTACTCCACCATGTTAAATTGCAAGGGGCCTAAATGAATTCAATATCATGCTCCATGAGTATTGAACTGAGCTTGTGAGTTGTAAATTAGACAAAGTTTGACCAAAGAAACCCAAGTGGCAAAAACTCCTCAACATAGAATAGAGGAAGTTAACAACTCTAAAACTACCTATTTCAAGAAAAAGCCCAGAGAGAGCCGTGCAACCAGGGCCTCCGGTGAGCCACAACAAGATCGGATCCTCTGCTGGATTCCTTTCTGATTCAATAAAATAGTAGAAGTATTCCACATCTCCAACCCGTATGTATCTGAGACACAGCTAAGACTTAACAAATGACGACATGATTGTGATACCATTAAAAACCATGAATAATCCGAGAAGAAAAGGCATAATAATAAGTCAAAGCTTAAGTGTCGGTGAATCTCACCCTGTTTCAAGCTTGAAGGGAAGTGCACCGGAGAATCCAGGAAGAGCCCTGATAGTTGAGAAAGAAACAGCAGGACGAAACCAGCCCACAACCAAGACTACGTAAAAGAACAATAACCGGAAATACTTCGACAACATCTTTGCTAGCTATCTGCTCTGGACTCAATGTCTATATCTAAAATACTAACTGCTATTTTTGAGTTCGGGACCTAAGAGATTCATTTGAAAAAGCCAAGGACAATATGGTCTCCCAATTTAAATGGTTTCATAAAAAGAGAAAAGAAATGTCTCTGTGTCCAGAAATAGAGGGGGAGGGGGGAGAGAAGAAAGAAGAAAGGTTTGTTGAGTGAATATGGGATTGAAAAGAAAGAATGATTGATGGGAAATGATGAGGCAAAAGTTGGTGGTAGGGGCAGGAACAGGTCCCTTGACTCTTATTTTTAAAAAACTTTTAAAAAATTAAAATAAATTGATATTTATTAAAAATTTAAAATTAAAAAAATAATTTTAAAATTAAAGAAATAACAATTAATTGACTCGAAGCATGAGATTTTTTTATTAAAATAATATAAATTTTTTTATTTATCTAAATAAATTATTTTTAAATTATTTATTGAAATAGATTAATTTTAAAAAGTTATAGAGAAATTATCATTTCAAACGATGATTTTTTAACATAAAAAAATTATAAAATTTAATTGAGAAATCGTCGTACTTAACGTTGAATTGAGAAAGAAATGCTTGTATTCCCAATAAATTTGAAAAAAAATTTAAAAAAAAAAGTAAACTAATAATTATTTAAAATGAGTAAAATCAAAAAAAATTATAAAAAAATAATTATTAAAATTATTAATAAAAATTTTAATTACCATTTTACTTTTTATTTTATTCTTTTCTTTATTGTTCCTCTTCTCTATGTTTTTAATAAAACTGACTCTTCCTGTATATATAAAAAATATATAAATTATATATATTAAAATAGTATTTACAAACAATGAAATATTAAAAATTATTTTTATTAATCTTGAGTTAATATTTAAAAACTAATAAAAAATAAAATAATTTTATATTAAATCCCGATTTATCATTTACAAAATAATAAAAAATAAAAATCTTGAATTATATTTTATATTAAATCTTGAATTACTATTTAA